>JAEIIJ010009473.1:0-11666 GCA_018904815.1 Drosophila ogumai | reverse complement strand
TGTATTTGTATTTGTATTTGTATTTGTATTTGTATTTGTATTTGTATTTGTATTTGTAATGCAATTTTTACTAGCAGAACTTCCAGGGTTCACATTTAATAGGGTTAGGCTCTTGAGAGTTTTCTTGTAGCAAAGTTTATACAAAATATAAAAAATAAAGGCTTATAATTCCCAACTGCTTAAGAAAAGGGTCTTTAACAAGGTCTTGGTGATATGTTATTTCAAAAAAACCTCCATAAAATCTCTACAACTATCTCAAATTGTAAAAATTAAAGCATAAGCCCCCTAAATACAATTTTCCCCCAGTGCACACATTTTTCCACAAGCCTCTACAAACTCTGTGAAGGCAAGGCAGATGGTGGAAGGGCGGAGCTGCTGCAGTATGCCAGTGTTTTTATGCCCATGGCTTGGGCCACTTGGTTTAGTTTCACACTTCAAGTCGCCAAACTGCTAATGAGCTTAAGGATATAACCCAGAACCCCCCTCCGAGAGGCGAGCTCGAAAAATATATATATATGTACATACATATATATAAATTTGCATTAACTTTTTGCGGTTGTTGTTTTCCATTTGTTTTTCTCTGTTTTTTGTTGTCCGTTTTTTTTTTGTTTTGGCCAAGTGCGAACAAGCAACAACAAGGCAGAAATGCAACTATTCATGGAGGAGTTTGTATTTTGTAGTTGCAGTTATAGTTTTTGGGGGCGGTGTGGGCGTGGCCCCAGACACCTGGCCAGACATATTCGCAACTTTCAGCACACAAAACTATTTGCAAATATTTTATTTTCTTTTTTGTTCGCTCATTTTCCACTTTCTATTGGTTGTTGTTGGGCAAAGTCAAATGCCACGCCCCCGCGCCGCGCCAGACTGGCATTGAAAATTGTCTGAAAAGCAGGCAGTGGGCGGTGGTTTATTTTGCTGGGTGGGTGAGGAAAAGTCAAAGGCGTTGGCCAAAGAAGCTTAGCCGAGGCGTCAGGCAATTTGTAGCTTAAAAAGATGCCAGAAACAACAACAGAAGGCTAATTGAATTTGGCCTGCTTTTACGCAATGGAGAATCACCATAAATCTGTGAAATAAAATCAAATAAAAATAATAAATGAAAGCTGGCCAGACATATATAAATAAAAGGGCTTCTGAAGGATTAAAAGTGTAATGTGGGTAGCTTCATATTTTCGAAGCATAAATTCACTTTTAAAGTCGATTCAAATCGAGGGTAATTTAAATATGTACCTATTTTAAAGGGAAACTAATTCTCAGCTAAGATATAGAGAGGAATTTATAAACTATTTCAACAGCAATTATTTATGCAATGTACCCAGCTTATAAAGTGTATAATTCATTGTATGTTCTTTGCAATTTATAGCTTAGTTATCCCCTGATTGTTATTATTATTTTAAGCATTTATTTATGCATTAAAATTGTAAGAATATTTTTATATATAATATATTTTCCTAAATTAAATTCCAAGTAGAAAGCCTCCTTTAAATGCCCTTTTAAATTCATCCAAGACTTGTTTCTGCTATTCGAAATATGAATTATTCAGAGTACAAATCATTCTTGGGAAGGTGTGAGAAGCACTATCGCCGACTGAGTGCATTCGCAGCTGCCACATCTTGCACTCACTTGACACTCACTTCTGTCTCTGTGTGTGTGTGTGTGTGTAGAGTGAGTGTGTCTCCGTGGATACTTTCTCAAGTAGGTGTGAAGCTCAAAACGCATTTTCACGCGCCAACGCAGCTTGAATGTCAACGTTGCCATCATCGTCTACGCCGCATCACCATCAACCTCATCATCATCATCATTCATCTCGGGGGAACGAGAGGCTGAGACGACTACGCCGCTGGAAAAATCCAGGGTGCGGAGGAGAGTCACTCCGCCAGGGGCTGCGGAACAGAGGGCGTCTCTGGTTCACCTACTTTCAGCACAAACTGGGCGTGGAAGCGGTCGGTTGGGAGCGGTTAACGGGAGCTTGAGACGTCGCCACACGTGCTCAAGTGGCCAAGGCTGCCGCTGCTGCTGCCAGGCGACTGACTGAGAATCTCTGAATGGTTACGGATTACGGCTGGCGACCTGACCTTCGCTTCGGAAATGCCTCAAGATTATAGCCGGAGATCTCTGCCGGCGATTGCCAAAAGTGAGTCTATTAAAAAAACAGCCCCAAAAAAGACACATTTCGTTTTTATAAAAAAAAGGTTCTTGTTTTTCAAGAGAAATTCCTATTAAAAAAATACACATTTCATTCAATATAAATTTCTCTTTTCAAAGTCTGTAAATAAAAACGATTTTTTTTTATATTAAACCCATCATTCATTGAATAAATTCAACAAATATTCATCGAAACGTAGTCCAAAACATTATAACAAAAATAATACAAAACTTTATAGAATTTTTGTGCTGTTACAGTGTTTTCACACTATGGAAATACATTCCTTTGAAAGCTTGAATGCTTGTATAAAGCCAAACATATTAAATAATTGGCTATTGAAAATAATCTCAATGATTTTTTTAAAAGAGTTTACTATAAAAAAATTAAATAAAATTCCTATAGGATATTAGGTATTTATATTTGAAAAGATTTTTTGTTGTTTTTACACAGAAAAACCAATTTGTTTATATTTTTCTGGTCTAAAAAAAAACCTTATTTTAAAAATGAAGAACGTTGTCTAAATTATGTACATTTCGAAGTCGTATACAGAAATAAATAACTTTAGGCCACACACATCCCAATTTCATAGGTTTAGCATTTGAAATCTTTAATATTTTGAGTCGTAGAATATTTATTTGAAATCCCGCACCTAATAAACACATATTATTAGTGTTCATAACACCCTTGATATTATTTTATGTGCAAAACAAGACTCACAAAGCACATTATCAGTTTTTCTAGCACTTGATACTATTTTTATTATTTAAAAAAAGAGCACTGTTCACTTTTTAATCACACTTTTATTTTGTGAATAAATCTATCCTTATCACATTGTACCCAGCAAAAACTTATTTTTATGTTTTCTATTATTTCCAGATTCCTAGTCCTCCATCGAAATTATATTTAATATTTTCCATTTTTAAATTATGGAACCCACAGCACATTGTAATCCCTTTAATTCCTATTTATTTACTATTTTGGAATACTTGGAATTTCTATAAGATCACGAATATTTATAGAATTTCGAGACGCGTAATATTTGTACTCTATTTAAAATCAGTCAGAATATTTTAAGATCTGAATTCTTACATAACCATAAATATATTCCAAAATATATTTCACATCTCAAAATGAATACTTTTTTTGGTTAAATCGTAGAGCCCCTTATATATTCAGGCAATACGGGAAATACTCATTTTATTCATTGTATCGTTGGATCCCTTTTTTATTCTGGAAATACCCATTTTATTCACTCATATATATTTCAGGGAAAACCCAAAGAGATTTTGAAAAAACAGTACAGAATCTAAAAATGTTCTTTTCTCCCCTAAGATCCTTTCAAGATCCGGCTATATTTTATACCCAATACAAGTCTCCTGCTCTTGTTCTTAGTTGAACTCACCTGCCGCTCTTGGTGATGACCATTTCCGTGCCCAGCTTGTGGAACTTCTCCCACAGGTCCTTGCCCTCCAGCGTCACCTTCGGATCATCGACGACGCCATCGTCCTCCGGCTGTAGTGCCCGCAGCGGTCGCATCGCCGGATGCAGCTGATGGGCGACGGCCGATGCGAGCACCACGTCCTCGGCGGTGGTATAGGCGCTGCCCAGCGGATGGTGGGCGTGCGGATGGGCGGCCGGATGATGCGGCGGAAATCGGAGTCCCGCCCCGGGATACAAGCCGGGATGTGGACCAGCTGGGCTGCCGGCTAAAGCGGCCAGTGCCGCTGCTGGGAAATACGGTGGCGGTGGCGGCGGCTGCTGCTGTTGCTGGAGATGCTGCTGCTGCTGCTGCTGAGGTGGCGGCGGTGGAGCAACTGCACCCGTGCTGGGCGAGTGATGTGCAGGATGCGCGGGGTGCTGCTGCTGATGATGCTGATGCTGCGGCGGCGGCGGCGGCTGTTGCGGATGGGCGGCGGGCGGTGGCGGCACTAGGCCAGGACTGCCAGCGGGCGAAGGTGTCTCGTCGCTGCTCAGATGGTGTCCGCCTACTGCTCCAGCTCCTGCGGCAGCTGCTCCTCCTTGCTTGCTATTGCTGTTACTTGTATTATTATTATTTGTGTGATTATTATTATTATTATTATTGTTGTTATTATTATTTGTGGTGTTATTATTGTTGTTGTTGTTGGAGTTGCTGCTGCTGGTGTTGGTGGTGGTGTTGCTGCTGCTGTGGTTGCTCTGCGGCGATAGCTGACCACCACCACCCGTTGGCGATACGTGGGCGTTGCTACTATTATTATTGGTACCGCTGGGCGTGGCGCTGGTACCGCTTGAACTGTTGGTATTATTGCCGCTGTTGTTGTTGTTGTTGTTGTTACCCGCCGTCAACAGCGAGGAGACGCTGAAGTCAGTGGGCCGTTGCGTTAGCTGCAGAAATGGATGATATGCCATCCCATTGGCGAACCTGGCGAATGGATCCTCAGCAGACTGATGAAGTAGCAGCTCCTGGACGTCGTATCTCATCACATAACCGTTCTACACAGAGAGGTGCGTCATGCAGAATCCAACTTATTTATATATATATATATTATAGATTATATATATTCTCAGCAATATATTTCCCAGCTCTTCCTCCGGCTTCGATTTGATTTTTGTTGGTTTTTGTTGTTGTTTTGTTGTTCCAGCAGGTACGATTTTTATTTTTATTTTTCCTCGACACTCAAAAAAGCACTTGCACTTGTTTTATTTTTGTAATTTTTACTTTGTTTTTTCTTGGTTTTGTTGTTTGTTTCAAAAAAATTCTTTTTAATTTGCTAAAAAAAATAAAACCAAAAGAGTTTGGGTTAAGATTTAGATTTTCCAGCACGATTTTCAGGTTTTCCAGTTAAGTTTCTTGACTTTTCTTTTGAAGTAAGTTTTTAAAGCCTTAAAGCATTATTAAACTGTGTATGTTGTTTAAATTATTGCTAAACTAATGCTATATTTCTTATTTTCATATTTATTTTAGTTGTAATATAGCCGCCCTAAATTGTTGCTGCTTAATTAAACGAAAAACAGGGGGAGATATATAAATTAGATTCAATTTTCTGATTAAATCCCTTTTCCTTTTAAACCTCCTTTCCTATTGGTTTTTTCAAGCCTTACAACCGTATTGTTTTGTTTTGCTTCGCTTTCTTCTTAACTTCTTCATAATTCCTATTGGATTAAAAATATGGCTATTTTCTAATTGGATTTTAAGCTTTGATTTCTTCCTTCTCCTTCTTTGAAACTCTTAACTGTAACTGCGCTCTCTTTGGGTTCTTCTTTTCGGCTCGCTCGCTCTCTTTGTTTACCGTTTGCTTTGGCGACGGCAAAACGCCGCAACTTTGTTTCTGTGTTTTCTTTTCGTTTTCTCCTTCTATTGTTTTGCGTTTTGTCAAACTTCACTGAATAAAACTTCTTTGCAGTTGCACTTTGTGTTTTGCTCCCCACATTTGGCCGCTTCTTTGGTCGCTTTTGTTTTTGTTTTCGTTTAGTTTTGCAATAGGGAAACAACAAAAAAATAGCTGGAGTATAAGAACGGAGTACCGGTGCAAGGAGCGGGCGAAAGAACAAGGCGATGTAAGGAGTAGGCGACGACGAAGCAGGTGGGGAGGACGAGACGACGATGATGCTGGCGACACGACGACGAGACGATAAAAACCGGGGGGCGAACAACAAACGACGATAAACGACAACAACGACCACGACCGCGACACGAATTTCACGCCGGCCGGTTCAACTCGACAACTCGACGTTCGAAAACAAAATGAAACGGAAACGAAAACGAAAAAATTAAACGATAAGATTCCGAATATTCCGGTTTCCGCCGCTCGCTTACAATGGTGAGCAGGCGAGCCTTCAACAAAACATCGCCGGCACAAGCGTTAATAGCGACGTCAGGCAGAGCGAGAGCGAAACTGAGCTCGGCTGGGCAAGTTGCGAATGTGCAAGGCCCACCGAGCGAACGAGCGTCGGCGTCGCTGCTGCCGCGCCGGCTTACTCTCGCGCTCTCCCTCCCACCGCCGGGCTGCTGAGCGGGCGTGCAAGCGAGATGGCGAGCTCTCTCTCTCGACGGCTCAGTGCGAGCGAGAGAGTGCGAGTGGTGGCGAGCCAGCAGAGTGTTGAGTTTCTCTCGGCGGCGGCACCAGACGAGTGAGTGAGCGAGCGAGCAAGTGAGAGCTGCGGGGTTCCAATAAGAAAACCAAAAACTTGGACCAAAAGTGTTGAGTTGACGCCTGCACGCGACTGTGTGCGAGAGTGTTACGTTGTTGGTGTGTGTGTGTGTAATGGGAAATGGCACCAACCAGCGGCGGCAGCGACGTCGCGTCACAGCAGCGTGTTAGAAGTAACAAGGCAGCTGACACCACTAAAGCAGCAGCAGAAGAAGAAGAGGAAGACGCTGACGAAGAAGGAGGTGGCAAAGGCGATGGTGGTAAAATGGAGTGGGTGTGGGAGAAGGCGGATAAAAGTAAGGGAAAAGAGCTGTCACAATAGGAAATACAAAAACCAATCGGGGAATAAAATAGGGATATTTTAAAAATAAATGCATATGTACATACAAATGTACAAAGAAATAAGATAACATTTTTAAGAAATAAACCTTGAGAATTGAGCATAAAGAAAAATAAAATATTCGGTTTTGTTAGTAAAACAAATGTCAAGATGAATAGCTTTCTCGATTTTTCTTTTTTACATTATATTCGCATTGATATTATTATTTATATTTTTAATCCTAAACAAAATAATATAAATATGCAAATAATAAAATTAATAGAAAAACTCCGAGAATAAAAGAAAAAGAATGAGACACAGAAAGGAGAGTATCGGTAAAACAGAAGCCACTGCCAAAAAGGAGAAGAAAAAAACATAGCAGTAAATCACAGAGGTAGTGGTGGGCTCAGAGGGGGGGTAGTACAGAGGCGGCGGCTGGATGTGGGGGCCCAGAATTGCAAAAGCGGCCAAGTTGACAAATGACGCGCAAGCGAAAAATGCGCTTCAATGGTCAAATGTTTGCTAAAGGGGGCGAAGTTGGGGCGTGGGGGTGGTGGAGATAAATGCGCGAGGGGTGCCGACGGGCAGCGGGTGGCGGGAGTGTGGTGAGATAAATGGGTGAGGCGCTTTTTGGGTCGGCTTTTGGGGGTGGCGCTTCCCAGGCCACAGGGAGATAAAGCCGGCTGCGAGAAGCACTTTAAGGCACAGAAGTTGACCTACAATGACCTCCAGACAATCAAAGGCACTGCTCGAAAATCAAAATAGAGCAAATAGAAAAATAAGCCTACAAAATAAAAAATCTGGTGAAAATAAAAGAGCCTCCCTGTGATAGAAATATAATAACAATTAAATAATAAATATTTTAATCATTGCTAAAAATTGTTTTTTAAATGTTTTAATTTCAATAAAATTATAGTAATAATAATCCAAGAATATTCAAACATGCTCCGAATATAGTTTTTTATCGTAGTCGAAATTTGTTCCTTGTTTGTATTTGAATTTTGAACTTTAAAAAATTCCTTAAAAATCTTAATAAATTGCCAAAAACCAGATAATACCATTACATTTAAAATTCACCAAATTACTAAATAGAAAATACGAAAATACCCCTACTTATCCTGGCAACACAACGGGGAATCCGCTGTGATTCTCCCGCTGGCCAGGTCACACTTGCACTTACGTAACCTATTCCCACCCACACACGGCCCTCCCCCCACCCAAAATAGAAGAAGAAAAATAAACGCTTGTTAGCCGCTTTGGCAGCTTTTATGCGTCCGAAATGTAAATGAAAAGATTTCCAGGGGATAACGGTAACGACCAGAGCGAAGCGACTCTGCCGCCGTTGCCAAAAGTTGCTTTCCGACGTTGCGAAAATTTTCGCAAGTGCGAAAAGCAGAAGAGCAACAACGACGTCAACTCTGGCTGCGACGCAGGCAGCGACACCCGACACAGCCGACAGTCAACAGCGACGCCGGCAGAGGCGTGTGACAAACTTGACGCTAAGTTAAGCGCAAACACCGCAGGTGCGAGCGGGATGGCAAAGCGTGCAAATGAAAGGCACAAGCTCAAGTCGCACAAACACACACAGCCACTGAGACAGGGGCGCACTCACTCAACACAAAGAAGCGACGAAGCCAAAAAGCAAAAACGGCAACGCAAATGTATTTTGTCACACGTTGCCCCCCACACACACACACACACAAACCTTGCTCACACACAGCGAAACAAAAAGGAGACAGGAGCGAGCCGGCAATATGGCGGCTGGGCGTTTGTAAGAAAAAGACGACAAGCGACTTGCTGCTGCTGCTGTTGCTTCTTCTTCTTGTGTGACAAGTTTAACCACAAACACACACACGAACATGCAGACACAGGCACAGACACCCAGAGAGCGAGGAGCGAAGAGAGCGACACCTCAATGGCGGAACCTAATTCCACCACCACCACTGGGCCGTGAGCAAGCGGGATGCAAGATGAGGTGACAACATTTGTTTGTGTCTGCCAGCCAGCCTGCCACTGTGTCGGTGTATGTGTGTGTGCTTGTGGTGTGAAAAATTACAGCAAAGCAGTGACGTTTTTCGGTTCTTTGCCGCCGCCGCCACTCGCTTTGGTTGGCTTTTTTCGGCTCTCTTTTGGGTGAAGGCTCTTGTTGTTGCTGTTGTTCGAGTTCGATTGCGTTGGTATGAGTTCGAAGTGGCGATAAAGCAGAAGAAGCCGAGCAGCGAAGGCGGTGGCAAAGAGGAGAAGGAGGAGAGAACTGAAGAAGGATGCTGAGGTGAAAGGCGATTTAATTGGTGTTTCGGCTTTTCTTTTCATGAAGTAAGAGCTTGAAAAGCGAATATTTAAGACCAAATCGTAACTTCTTAGTTTAGATTAAACAAAATCTTTAGTTGTAACTAAGAAATATGTGTGTAATTATTTCAAGCCAAGATTAAATTGGATTTCAATTAATTTTTTTTATTGGGAAAAAATAGTAATAAGATAGATTTTCTAATCTGCAGACCCTTAGATAAAGCCCACACCTGACTGAACAATTTTCGGGCTTTGATGCTTAGCATCTTTTGTGTGCGAGTCCTGGCGAGAATCCTTTGATGTTTTTGCGCCAAACTTTTGTTTGTAACCAATACAACGACACGAGTGAATTGCGAAATGTAACACCAACACCAACGGAAAGTCGGTCGAAAGTGAAAAAGGTGTTAATAAACAACCAACCAAAATGCCGAAATGCCTTTAGAAAATCTGAAGTTTTCGCTTCTCTCTCTCGCTCGCTTGCTTGCCCCCACTTGCTCGCTCTCGCTCTCTCTCGCTGGCTCTCCCTGGGTATTGATTCAGCAAGTGTAAGTGTGTGCGGGAGTGTGGTGTGTTCAAAGAGCTTACATCACACAGCATCCTCTCGCTTGCGCTCTCTCCCTCTCTCGCTCTTTAATGGTGCGATTTCAAGTGATTTTTTTGTTGGCGCTTTGTAGCTAATTAAAAGTTTATGTGAACATACACACACACACACACACACACACAGAGACAGACAGCAGCAGCAGTAGAGCTCATAATTATCAGAGGGAAAACTTTATTTGGCGGCATTTATTTCACTGGCTGCCTTTTGCCAGCTATCTGCCTCTCGCTCACAGCCGCCCCCCACTCACACTCACACCCACACCCACTCTGTCTCCCTCTAGCTGCCTTGTTTATTTGCTTAACATGGTTTAGTTGCCTGTGTCTGTGTCTGCAACTGTTTGTCTTTCGTCTGTGTGGGTGTTCCTCTCGCAGCAATGTGTGTGTGTGTGTGTGTGGTGCTCCTCTTTCTCCCTTTGTGTGTGTCTGTGGAAATTTACGAGCGGCGCGCGTTAAATTATCTAAATATGTTTGGGCCAAAAAGGTGACGACGAATGGGTTAACACTTGGAAATCTGCCCGCTTGTTTGTGTTGCGATCGTTACGCTCGTGGCGGCGCTTGGGTGCCAGTGTTTAACCGTTATCCAGGAATATTTGTTATGTTTTTATGGGGAGAAAGGATAATGGGGCAAGTATACATTTTGGTTAAATTAATTTTTTAGGTAAATAAAAAAACTAAATATGTAATAGTTGATTAATTCGTTAAATATATTATTTAATATAATTAAAATTTTAAGTATTTATTTTCTCTGGAGATTTTTTCAAAATATATTTAATTTTTGCAAATAATTTCCACCAAAAAAAATATACCTCAAAATATTAAACATTTTTCCAAGGTGTTACTGAATAAAATATACTTTTTAAGATTTTAAAGAAATATACCAACCCATTCCCGGTGTTGCATTTTAAGTAATTCGTAATTGCCTCCGAGCAAAGATTACAAAAATAACGAAAATTGCGCTTGTTTTTCCAGCTCGACGTTCGCAGCAATCAATAAAATTAACATAATATTATATGAAATATGTGTGCAAAGGAAAACAATGGAGGTTAGGGAGGATGAGCTGGGCTGGCAGTCACCCAAAAAAACAAAAAAAAAAATTGTTGGGGCGGTGTAGGGAGGAAAGAGATGAGAAAAGCAAATGTCTAGTCTTATGTAAACAGGGTGTGAGTGTCCTTTATTTTCCGTGGAAATGGAGTCCAGCACACAGAAAAAAAATACATAAATACAGCTAATAAATCCCCAGGGATTTGAAAACACTTGTAACTGCGCTCAAAAGTATGCTATGAATACCAAAAACTGTAATTTTTAAACAGAATTTAATAGATTTTCGCTATGTGCAGACAAAAGTTCGTTTTTCGGAGTTATTTTTGTCAATTTTCCAGATATGCACCTGCACTACCCATGTTTGTGCCAATATTCATGGCTAAAACCACACATGTGCATATTTTCTTTTTAGATTTTTCCAGCATTTTCCTGCTGCTCTTGGCCCTTTTATCCCCTCTGCTTTACTTAAGCTTTTTTCGCGTATATTTATTTATTTTATTTTTGTGATTTCTGTTTCACTAATCCAATTAGAGTTGGTTACAGCTGCAAAAAGCTTATATAACACGTGGAGGGACGCTTTTCTTGGGATTTAAAAAACAGGTTTAATTATTCTCTATTTCTTCAATGAAAATCGCTCAGCGATGACGTTGATCTTTTTTATAATTAAACGTGTTTTTTTTTTTGTTGTAGAACCTTTTCCTTTGAGTAGCTCTCTTGAATGCTCTTTTAAAATTTGATTGAAGGCAAGTGCCGGAAGCACCTTTTTCGAATCTGAATCTGAAGACTTCCCTTTTGAGCCATGGCTATGCCAGACACAACCTTTTCTCAATCATCTTTACTGCCTTCGTTACGTTTCACCCCTTCTTT
Source organism: Drosophila ogumai (assembly GCA_018904815.1). NCBI lineage: Eukaryota > Metazoa > Arthropoda > Insecta > Diptera > Drosophilidae > Drosophila > Drosophila ogumai. Next base: position 277 of record JAEIIJ010009473.1, on the reverse strand, counting down.
AAACACTTTCCCTACGAACTTTTCTACAAACTTCCTCCGTTGGGGGGGATTCTGTTTGAAAAAAGAAAGACGAAACTAAATTTACATTCATTCCAGGGACTCCACTAGTTTCGTCCTGGCCAGCCAGCAAGCAGTTGCAGCAGCTTCCCGTTCTGGCAGAAAGTCTTCTCTCTTGGCATATCTCCAAGCTACACAGTGGGAAAATGTGCAAGACTTTTAATAAAAACTAACATAATATTGCTTTCCAAATTAAAATTTAAAAAATAAATACAAATTA
>JAEIIJ010009468.1:0-21327 GCA_018904815.1 Drosophila ogumai | reverse complement strand
ATGTTTATTTAATATTTAAATAATATATTTTTTTTGTACTGTCAGATCTACAGCAAATCCTTATGCTTGGCCCGATGTCGTGCTGTCATGGCCCTGGAAATGTGCAACTGTGTGCCCTTCTTTTATCCTTATGTAGAGGGACCCAGCTGCAATCCTGCTGGCTTCGAGTGTCTCCTGGACTTTAAGTGGCCCATCTGGGCTTTGCACATCTGCAAGTGTCCCTCCACCTGCACGGAGATCGAATATACCATGCAAACTGTAAAGAAAAGCTCCTGGGGAGTAAAAAACAATGAAGAGGTGAGCAGCAGTGAGACAGCTACCTCCAGTTTTCGTTGGGATTTGATTCCTCCCAAAGTACGGATGCGAAGAGATGTGGTCTACAGCTTTGAGGATTTAGTGGGTGAGTCTGCTCTCTAGGAAACCATATTTTCCAATTATAAATAATAATCTCTTCCAGTATCCTTTGGCGGTGTCCTGGCCCTTTTTGTGGGCGTCAGTGTAATGGGTCTGGTGGAGATGGGCCACGTGATCATCTATAATATGCTGCTGGACGCCTTCACCATTCTACGCATGGTCGTGGGCCATGTGCGTCTTTGCTGTGGAAGAGGTAACCGCAAAGCGGAGGCGAATCACCACCACCAACAAGAGCCACAACGACATCTCGTAGACGACGAGCGCCTCTCTTTGGCCGACACCGCTGAACTGCCGCCGTTTGACTATGTGAATTGATAAGCGACAATTAGCCGGCAAACCCAAATGCGGTCAAAAGTTTAATGTTACTTGGAGGGAGGGTGAGCTCCATTGGGGGTAGAAAACCATGTCGCTGGCATCGACGTTGCCCAGTTGCCGGTCGGTCTTCAACGCGAACAGTCGTCGTCTGTCCGGGACAGAATTAATTTTTTTTTAAGGCTTCTCTCCTAACGAGATCCCCTGGCAGATATGCAAATACATTGTAGGCGGCGTTCGGAGTACCCTCAGATAAGATAAGCCACCTGCCGCCGTCTGCTGCCTCCATTCCGGAGGTGATAAGTTGTCCCAGGAATTAGCGGAAAATCAAACACAGCTTGAATACCAAAAAGTTCCTCAAAGAGGTGATTGAACCGGCCAAGTGCCATGCCGGAATCTGCTAGTTCGGGTCAGGGAGGACCCTCCCTGTGCCTGGAGTGGAAGCAGCTCAATTACTATGTGCCTGCCCAGGAGCAGAGCAACTACAGTTTTTGGAATGAGTGCCGCAAGAAGCGAGAGCTGTGCATCCTCCAAGACGGTAAGTCAATGCTCCGGATGTGGCTCTGTGGGAATGGGACTGACTTGCGGTTGCCCCACTCTCGACTTGTGTTTTCCAGCCAGCGGGCATATGAAGACCGGCGACCTCATCGCCATCTTGGGCGGATCCGGAGCGGGTAAGACCACGTTGCTGGCGGCCATTTCGCAACGGCTGCGCGGTAACCTGACCGGGGATGTGGTTTTGAACGGCATGGCCATGGAACGGAATCAGATGACGCGCATCTCCAGCTTTCTGCCGCAGTTCGAGATCAACGTGAAGACGTTTACGGCCTACGAACATCTGTACTTTATGGTGGGTATCTTCCAAAAAGAGATCTTTAATACAAAACTTAATCCTTGGCTTATTCAGTCCCACTTTAAGATGCATCGTCGCACTACCAAGTCGGAGAAACGCCAGAGGGTAGCAGATCTCCTTCTGGCTGTGGGTCTGAGGGACTCTGCCCACACCCGCATCCAGCAGTTGTCCGGCGGAGAGAGAAAGCGACTGAGCCTGGCCGAGGAGCTAATAACCGATCCCATCTTCCTGTTTTGCGATGAACCCACCACGGGTCTGGACAGCTTCAGTGCCTATTCGGTGATTAAAACTTTGAGGCATTTGTGCACTAGAAGAAGGATAGCCAAGCACTCCTTGAACCAGGTCTATGGCGAGGATTCCTTTGAGACGAGCAGTGGCGAGAGCAGTGCCAGTGGCAGTGGCAGCAAATCCATAGAGATGGAAGTGGTGGGACAATCCCATGAGAGTCTGCTGCAGGGAATGCGGGATCTGCCCGCTCTTAGTATCCTTAACAATAGTCCTAATGGGACCCACAAGAAGGCGGCCATATGCTCTATACATCAACCCACTTCGGATATTTTTGAGCTGTTTACACACATTATCCTGATGGATGGTGGCAGGATCGTGTACCAGGGACGCACGGAGCAGGCAGCCAAGTTTTTTACAGAGTAAGTAGGCTAGCGGGAGTATCCTTTTTATAGACTCCTTTTCCTCGTTCAGCCTGGGCTATGAACTCCCTTTAAACTGCAATCCAGCTGACTTTTATTTGAAGACCCTGGCGGATAAGGAGGGCAAGGAGAATGCTGGAGCTGTCCTCCGGGCCAAATACGAGCATGAGACGGATGGTCTCTATACAGGAAGCTGGCTTCTAGCACGTAGCTATAGTGGAGATTACCTAAAGCATGTCCAGAACTTGTGAGGGTCCCAGGAAATTAATACAAAGATTTTTAAAGTATAATCTCCTATATCCCTTTAGCAAGAAGATACGTTGGGTGTACCAGGTTTACCTGCTGATGGTGCGCTTCATGACGGAGGATGTGAGGAATATCAAAAGCGCTCTTATTGCCTTTGGGTTTTTTATGGTGAGTTTTGGATACTCCTTTGATTTCCTAACTGTATTATCCTTTATATCCTTAGATCACTGCAGTAACGCTATCCTTGATGTACTCCGGCATTGGTGGCTTAACTCAGCGCACAGTTCAAGATGTGGGTGGTTCTATATTCATGCTCAGCAATGAGATGATCTTTACCTTCAGGTGAGAATAGTAATCCTTTTCCCTGATATATAAGACTAAACCCAAGTTGTATCTCCCAACAGCTATGGAGTAACCTACATCTTTCCCGCTGCCCTGCCCATCATCCGGCGTGAAGTGGGCGAGGGCACCTACAGCCTCTCTGCCTACTATGTGGCCCTGGTGCTCTCCTTCGTACCAGTGGCCTTCTTCAAGGCCTATGTTTTTCTCTCCGTGATTTATGCCTCTATATACTACACCCGAGGCTTCTTCCTGTACTTGAGCATGGGCTTCTTGATGAGCTTGTCTGCAGTGGCAGCTGTGGGTTATGGTGTCTTCCTCTCCAGCCTTTTTGAAACGGATAAAATGGCCTCGGAGTGTGCAGCGCCTTTTGATTTGATTTTCCTAATTTTTGGAGGAACCTACATGAATGTGGACACTGTGCCCGGGTTGAAGTACCTTTCATTGTTCTTTTACTCCAATGAGGCCTTGATGTACAACTTCTGGATTGATATAGATAATATAGGTAAGAGAAGAAGCATTTAAACCATGGCTAACTAAGAGATGTATCCCTCCACAGATTGTCCTGTCAACGTAGATCATCCTTGCATCAAGACCGGCCTGGAGGTGCTGCAGCAGGGCTCTTACCGCACTGCCGACTACACCTACTGGCTGGACTGCTTCAGCCTGCTGGTGGTGGCCATTATCTTTCACATTGTCTCCTTCTGGCTAGTCCGACGTTATGTTCATCGCAGTGGCTACTATTGACAAGCTTTTATTATGCTAAATTTCACTTTACAATCTTAGAAATTACTACGGATTCAGCTTAATTTCAGTTGCAGTTGTTAATTTGTAATTTTTAAGCACAAATTTTGGTACATTCTACGTCTAGACTTCAGTGGAAAATATTGCATTCATTGTGGTTTTGAGTCGCGCATTAAATAAATCCCATGTAGATCTTAGTTGAATTTTAACTAAATGTTTGAGCAAGTCGGTATGTAAGGCAGGCGATCTATAAGATCTACAAGAGATGTATTTTATATAAATTTTAATACCTATTTTTAAACGGTTGTCTGCCTTTGGGTTTGGATTTTTTTCAAGAGAGTTCTAAGCAGTTAAATAAATTAAGCTAAAACAACCATTAAAAAAAATAATAGAAAACAAAAAATAAACGTGTTGAAGATGAGTTTAGGTAAAGAAGGGGCGTTCCTTTACCTCTTCTCTTAGCAGTCAAAGGATATCTGTCGCTTGGCCTTTCCTCCCGAATTGTTGCTGTTCGCTGGCGGCACTTGAAACTTTCGGGCCGAGCCGTTGCTTCCATTTCCACCTCCTCCATAGTAGGGACTTATGTTCCTTTGATCCTTGCCTGTGAAATTCTTCTGCGCCGATCTTCTTAGCTCACAGTCCACATTCTCTCGCAAGGCTAGACCACCCAAATTGCTCTTTGAAGAGCTGTTTTGAAGCGTGGGATTCGGTCGTATAGGCTGTCTTTCCTTGCAAAACAAATCCTCGGCTATGCGATCCACTAGACTCGATTGGGTGTCCGTGCAGGCGCTTGTTTGCTGACTCAAACCAAACGAATCAATGGAGTTTTCACTGCCAAAGATGTTGTGTAGCGAGCGTGTGGAACCCGCTAAAGTACCCAAACCAGAGGAACTCTGCGACAGCAGCAACTTGCGTTGGGCAAACTCCTCGGGGCCTATGTAGCCAGAGAGCCGGGTGCTGGACAATCGCTTGGCCTCGCTCTCCTGACTGCGTGCCTGCAGGTAAACATCATCCGCATTTTTGCCCGCAATTACGCTGAAGGCGAACTTCTTGGCTAGCCTGTAGGAGGAAGAAAACAAAGAAGAGAGTTGCAATAAATGAGAAAAGGACTTTCCCACCCTTCTGAAACTTACCTTAACAGCGTCTCGCTATTGCTGGTTGTGTGGCCCAGGTAGAATTCCTGGAAGATGCGCTTCACAATGCGCGTGAGATCCGCTGCATGCTGACGGAAGTTCTCATGCTTGGCTGTGATTTTGCGCTCTTGCAGGGCCTGGGATACGGCCCAAAGGAGTTTCTAAGAAAATAAAAATGTCAAATAAAATAATGGAAATAATTTAATTTGCACCGAACTACCTCCTCCCCTAAAGGTTAGCATACAACTCACCTTTCTCTGATTATCCGTCATGCTACTATTCGGCGTAGCGCTCATCTCCGACTGTGCTCGCTGCAGTTTACTCGCCAGCGGCGTTCCACTGCTGCTCAAATTGCCGCTGCTGCCGCTTAATCCCAGACTGAGTCGCGATTGACTCACTCCCGCTGCTGCCAGCTGCTGCTGTGTCGCCTTCTGCTGCACACCTGCCGTGGAGGAACCAGCTCCAATGCAGAAGCTCTGACTCTTGATCTTGAGGGCACGTGGCGTCAAGCCGCTGGGTCCACTACTTTCGGCACGAAACAGCTTGCTGCTCTGGCTGGCCATATCAGCGGAGTCCTCGTCATCGCAGGCATTACGTTTTCGCTTCAGCAAAGACTCCAGTTGCTGGCTGCTTCCACCTTGATGGTCGGGGGAGAACAAAGCCCGCTTGGAACGCTCTACGCGATTGGCAATCTCTGGTTTGAACAGAGGCTTCGGTGGCATTAGCTGCTGCTGGAGGGACTTGGCTGGGCTTTGGAACAGGGCACGCTTGGAGGTTTCCCTCGAGGGACCCGGACCCGGTTTGATGAGATCTGTGCGGTAGAGACGTTTGCGGGCGGATGAAGTGGGCGTCTTGCGAGCTAGAATTATATAAATTAGAATTTCGTATACAAAGCTTATCTTATCTCTGGACTTACCTTTCTTTTTGCTGCCTGGCGTCTTTCGCTTGGGCGTGGCCTTGCGCTTGTTTCGTACTTTTCTGTAAATTTTATTTAAAGAAATTATTTCCCAATATAAAAAGAGTTATAACTCGATTAACCCACTTCTTTTCTAGCAATATTTGTGGTCCAATGGAACTGTTTAGCTTCTGTGAGTTGGTGGCCAGATTTGCCGATGAAAATATGGCACGGCGCTTGGCCAGGTGACTAAGACGATTGCCAGGGGATTGGGTGAGCATTCTAAGGTAGAAAATAGTTATAAATCGTTTAAGGAAGAGGGAATAATTTGTGAAACTCACTTCATACGCATATTTCGCTTTTTGGCACTCGAAGGGGAACGCACATAGGAGGTGGCTGTCTCCACGCCCACATAACGATCCACCACGGACATGCTGAGGTATTCATTTTGTTCGGCAGCCTTGTTTAAGTTGTAGCTAAAAATATAAACAAATTTAATATTTTAGGTCTAAAATAAGGCTTCAAAAATTCAGATATACCTCAATCCATGTTGTCTCACGCTCAGAACATCTCGCCAGCCCATGTTTTGGGCCTCCACTAGACTGTGAGTGGGCCGAAACAAGGAGGAGGTCACACCCTCCTCAATCGTGGCTGAAGCCTCCTTCGACATAAAGTTGAGCACCTTTTCCTTCATGCTAAGCACAGTTTTGATTACATCCATTTCTGGATTGGTCACTGTGGGCGGCGGTCTTACGCCCTGCAAACACCGTCGTATCCTTCGATAGAGTTCTCGCTCTCGGCGACAGTTCTCCAAGAAATGTGAACGCGGATCGTTGGCATTTAGCTGGGTGGCCGACATGTCAAGGGTCTGCTCATCCACAAAGCTGGACTCCGTGGCACGGGCACGCACATCGCTGGTACACTGCGACTCATCCAAGGCCTCGGGCAGATCTTCGAGTCTTGTGGGTGGGGCAGCCTTCTCCTCTTCCTCATCGCTGTCGGCAAAGAGATCGGGCGAGCGTTCGTTGTTGAACTTTTGCTGTGAGGTGTTTAGCGAGGTTTCCAGCACTGTGGAGAGCCTGGAAGGACCCGGTTTCTCCTGCTCCTCAGTCAGACTTTTGATTTTGCCATCGAAAGAGAGACTGCCCGTGGTTATTGTCGTCGTGGTGGTGAGCTCAACCGACACTGAGACGGCCATGTCCACGGCATTGCAGCTGTTTTCCTCGATCAGCGAGTCGTAGAACCGGGGAAAGACTATCTTTCCGGGTGAGGGACCACGGTTGGCTGGAGGCGGCTCCACCTCGGGCAGTTTGAGATTCTGCAGTTGGGAGCCATACAAACGCTTGTTCACCTGGCCATAGGGACTGTCGCCAAAGCCCTTAAACTGGGACTCCTGGCTGCCGGTCCTTGGGGCAGAGGCAGGTGGTGGCGTGGCGGTGTTTTCTGGAGTTGTACGGGTCTCGCTCAGTGGTTTTGGTTTCATCAGATACGGCAGATTTAAGTGCTCCTCGTCAGATATGTGGCCCTCATTGTTTTCACTGAGCGAAGACTGCAAAAAAGAGTTTTTCATGGTTTTAGAGGTTTAAAAAGGTTTATAAATCCTTTTTAAACTTACCCCGCTTCCCGTGGAAGGCTCCGATTCATAGCTGTTGTTTATTTTATTTCTTAAAGAGTTGCTGGTGGCCATTCTTTGAATAAAAATAGATTCTTTGTTGTAGTTTTAGCTCTTGGCTAAGGCACGCGGCCTTATGTACAGGCTCGCTCTAGTTTTTTCGTGCTTCGCTTTTGGAGCTCCGGAAAAACGAAAGCGAAAGCCCACAAAGGCTAGGCATTGATGATTTCCTTATCACAAGCGCATCAATCTTAATGAAAGTGCATTTACCTTTTGGAAATGTGGCACTTTTCCCAGGTAGGGGGGAAAAACTAAGCCGCCCAAGCGAAAAACGCGCGTAGACCGCCGGGTTTCAGGGGCATTTATTGCCCTTTTGTCGCACGCTCCGAGCCTCTCTTCGGTGTCAAGTTGTGCGTGCGACCTTGGCGGGGCTTAGTTCATCTTAAATATTTGCCTTAAAACACATTTACTTAGTTTAATTAAGTTTTAAAACAGTGTTGTTGAAAATCGCTCGCTGTGGCGTTGAACATCTGCCTGGTTTTTGGCGGTGGTGCTAACGCGTCACGAAAATGCCAGCAACGATAGGCGATACTATCGGATGGCACGACAAACCGTGATCACGACTACCCTCGGCTTGGAATATTTCTATTAAATAAACGAAACGAAGAAATATAAAAATAAATGTATAATGAAATAATAAATTAAAAAAAGAAGATACAATTTTTTTTACAATTATATTCAAATATATAGAAATGTTGGGAGGACATCAATCTACTTAAAATATTCAAGTATTAAACATTTGTCAAAAATTATTATTATTATAATAATATTTATTTAAAACTAATAATTTGTTAATAAAAGGTTCTTTAAGGTTTTGAAAACAAAAATGATAAATTCATAATTTTATAGATTAAAACCCCTAAAATGTACTGTACTTTCGTTACTTCGATATTCTGACCGTGACCGTGAAACTATCGATGGCTGCAACTATCGTCGCCTCTAGAGTAACACACAAGCCTGCAGCCCTGGTAATCAGCTGAGGGCTGTATAACAACGAACAATAACAACAAGTCTTAAAATTTATTAAATCTTTTATCTTTGCTGCTGACAGAGCGCGTTTAATCGTAGCGCCCGCCCCAAAGTGCCCACCGAGAGCGATAAATTCAGTTGTGACCGAGGAACCGTACACATCAGGCCCCGTAAAAGCCACAATTGCTGTATCATTTCGACCTACAAAATTCAGCCAGTGGCCTTATTAGCCAAAAAACAAAAACAAAACTAATAGCAGAGGCAGCACCAGCATCTGAGCAAACAACGCATCATTCAACGGCAAGCGTCACCCAGCAATGCGATTAATCCGTTAATCTTGGCGAGATGCGCGGAATTGAGGGCAAAGTGGTGGTACTGGGCTCGCGAGGTGAGTACATAAAACCCAGTTCATTCATTAAATGCCTCTTTCATTTATATAAAAAAAAGTCAGCGATCCGGGTAATGCAAGTAATTCTCATTCTTGCAATTGATAAGAGTCACTCTCGAGGAGGCAGAGGCAGCCGATAAGTCACAGCCTTGAACCGGGCATGAAGGGGAAGCCCCGAACCCGGAATTCAAAATCTGCAATCTTGCTGCAGATGAGCCATCCGAAAAGGCTTTAATGGGGGAGTGCCTGCCCCTTAGTCTGTTTGGGATTTTTCTTATCTCTCAGTTGCATTTCATGAGCTACACAGGTGGCCCTGCCTACAGGGAACGTTTAGTATGGGGTTTAATAAAGGAGAAAGATAAAGATTACTAGGATACTTTTGGTATTTCAATTAAATTATGTTGAATCAGCATGAATGAGGTCTTTAGTTTTGACAAAGCTTTAAAGATTTCCTTATTAACTCAATTTCCATTGATTAAGTCCGATTTTATATACCTAAGCTGAACAGATTAAGCCGAAAGACTATAGTATTTTAGGTTCTATTAAATGTTATCAGGTTCAATAACTATATTGGGGTCAGGCAACTATGTTTATAATCTTTGGACAGTACATTTTTAGCATTTACTGATAATAACCTATTAAAATAGTTTTAAATTAAAACCTTTAAAACCTTTAATTAAATTTTTTCTTAATTTAAATCTTTAATTTACTTATAACCTTGGTTTTCTGTTATTAATTCCCCTACAAGCAGTCTCTACTATACCTGTTTTTAGCTAATTTCGAAAACTCTGACTCCTATCGGCTGTTGCATTTGTAATGTCAATATTTAAATTGTCGCCCCAAGGCCAACGTTTACCCAAGACACCTACAATGTATGTACATTAATGTGGATATAGACACACACACGTCGTATAAGCCATATACATATTCAAGTGGCTGAGCTTAATTTTCGCCACAAAGCAATCCACAGATTGATAGGCGTTACTTTTCTGGAGACACTTACATATTTGTATATAGAATCTGTTCTTTACAAGATGATTCAGTGCACATATACTCTGGATATCGGAGAAGTAAGGAGCTTTTCCGAGCCGCAAACAAAGACTTTTGCAGTTGGTACGCGATTTCCTTATCAGTGTTTACCACCTTTGCTCGACGAGTGCGTCTCCAATTTTGTTTGTTTGTTGTTATAGTTATTTTTTTTATATATTTATTTAGCCATGATTAATCAGTGGTCAATTAATGCGTGAGCTGTGTCGCGTTTGCTGAAAACAAAGCTGATAAGTTGTGGGGGATTTATAAACAAATAGTGATCGAACGTGCATGAAGTCAGTTTTGTAACTTTTTTAGTTGTGTATTTTTTATATTAAGAAGGGGTTTTTTGTAGTTTAATTTAATTAAAATTAAGTTATTATTATATTATTATTATTAAAAACATTTCAAAGAAATTATTTACATTATTGAAAATGTTATTAAGTCCCAATATAAATTTTTAATACAATAAATAATTTATTTCCTCTTTTCCAGGTGTGGGCAAAACCCGTCTGGTCATCCGCTATATAAAGAACACTCTACACCGCAGCGAGAGCGAAGTGCCAACGATAGCCGTGTCCTTTTTTACGTGCAACATCATCCTGGAGGAGGTCAAAATAAAATTGCAAGTGCGTATACCCAAACACATGTACAATATCACTGCAGCCAACTCTTTGGGGGGAGGGAGGAAAGAGGCGCCAACGCAAATGGAATTGCCTCGTAAAAAAGCCGAAGCCAAAGCCAAAGCCAAAGCCAAAGGAATTTGCCTCCGCTTCGGCACGCCTCCCCTCCTCCACTAATCCTATTTGCCAGCTTGGCTGCCGGAACGCTAATCTGGGTTTATTCTGCCACTGGGGCAGTGCCACCGGGTCCTTTATTTGTCCGGTCCGGTTTTGTCCGTTCCTCCCCACTGTTTCGGTCACTTTATTTGTTTTTTATTTTGCAATTTCTGCGTCCACTGCACTTTGTTTGTTATTTGTTTATTTTGGTGTTTTTTTTAGGACACTTTTCCTTTTTTTTTATAGTTTATTGATAAGCTAAGCGCGAGCAGCAGCAAAAGCAGCTTCCCCTTGCGATGATAGGGTTACAGCACCCCTTTGGCCCTGTCTGCCATATTTTCTCTTGGATGATTTCGCTTTTTATACGTAGACAAGCACATATAATAATGGTTTTTACAATAAGTAGAAGTGTGTGTACTTGGGCAACTAGGTTTTACTCTAACAAGGTGTTGGGGATTTATATAGAGTAGGGTTTTTTGGGGTTTCGTATATAAAAAACATGTTTTAAACCGTTTTTGTTTAGTTTATTTGACTATAAAACAAAGTTAAAGTTGATCAAATTCAAATTAAAGCTACAAATAATTAAAAAATTACATTTTTTGAGGGCTTAAAAGCCAGAAATGTATGAAATCTCTCACATTCTGGCCTCAATATTTACTTCTCAATCAAATTCCATATTAAAATTTAAATATTTTTCAGGAAAATACATTCATTTCTTTTCTAAAATAGCAAAATTTAACTATTTCTATATTTTCTTAAGAAAATTCTAAGCTTTAATGCATTTAAAATCACATTCAAAGCAGGTCCCATCAATCCCAAAGTGTCAGATTCAACAGACCAGCAGAAGCACCCGTCGTGTCTGACCACAATAAGTATGAATACATAATGGGGATATAGTTGGCAGATTTTTCTTCGTTTTTTTCGCCATTCGCATATCGCATAGAATCGAAGCTCTTTGTCTCCGTCCCTCTGTTTGTTTGTGCTTCGATTAAGTTTCGCCAATGAACATGTCGTTGCCCCAAAAAATTTTTATTATCGACCGCATAAAGAAGAGAAGTCCCTTCTCGAGACCTGAAGTGCAGATCCCACATCCAATATGATTGTTATTGCTGTGGGAAAGCGCGGCCATAAAGAGCACAATTGCGGAATAAGCGCTGAATGGCTCAATTAAAGTTCAAGTGGCAGGCGAACTCTAACCAGTGGTCAGAGAGAAGTATTTCGAAAGGAAAAAGTTTAATATTGTAAAGAAAATATCTTAAACTTTATTAAAGCAAACAATTTTTATATATTTTTTTTTAAATATTAAAATTATCAAAAACTTGCAGATCTGGGATACAGCTGGCCAGGAGCGCTATAGAGCCGTGGCACCCATGTATTACAGGAATGCCAATGCTGCCATTCTGGTCTTTGATTTGACGCAGTACAAAACCTTCACAGAGATCAAGTCTTGGATCCAGGAACTGCATCGCAATGTACAGGATCCCATGATACTCACTCTGGTGGGCAACAAAATGGATATGCAGTCCCAGCGGGCAGTGTCCCGGGAAGAGGCCTTTGTCTTTGCCACCTCCATTGGAGCCACGTATTTCGAGACCTCCACCGAAACGGATCAGGGCCTGCAACAGGTCTTCATATCAACCGCTCAGGGTTTAGTTCGACTGGCGGATGAGGGCAAGAGTCCGTCGCTGCGCTCCTTTGAGTCCACTGATTCGCTGGCCTACACCAACACCAATACTGCCTTTAGTCACACGGTGGCTGCCCTGGCCAGAAGTCCAGGCAATGCTGCCTTCCGGCTGCCTTACGTAGACATAGGTCTGACCGTGGAGGGCGAGGATGTGAAGACCAATGGCGTGGGCAGGCTAGAGACGGCGCCATGGAGCATTGAGCATATTGCGCTAGGAGAGGTGGAGCGGCCCAGCTGGTGCTGCTACTAAGATCGTGTAGCCACTCTCCCCTGATCCCTAGGATCCATCTCTGTGAAAGAACCAATGTGATGTCAAGAAACAGAAGCAGACTTTAGTTCGAATACAGGCCGAAAGAGGCCCACCCAGCATCGTTTAAGCAATCCCAAAAAAAAAGAAGAACCCAACGTTAAAGAAGCAAAGACCAAAAGCAGTCGCCACAAAAAAATAAGCAAGATTGCAAGCTTGGCTTGAAGCTATTTATTAATACACTGAATAGGCTATAACTACTATCCCCTGGATTTACTGACAAGGCGCTGGGACTAACCGCTTTATTGTAATCTTAACTCTAGATCCTAAGCGAGAACAGCAATTGCCGCGTGCATATTATGACTTTAAGCCCCCCCATTTGACTTACCAATCATAAGAGTAACACAGTTTTAAATAAACAACAACAACAACAGGGAACAACACAAACATAACATAAACACTGTCACTCACAAAGAGCATTCAAGCATCATCAGCAACACCAATTCATGTACAAAGCATTTTATACTTCATGCATAAACTTATATAAATATAAATGTAATAATGTAATGTATTTCGGGTGCTTTGTCATTTCCGGGGGGAGGTTGTGTGCTTGCCACGCCCCCAGCTAACGGCTAACGGCAGTTGCAAGTGCATTAACTTGGCCATTAACGCGGCAACTTAACGTGTAATTGGAATTTAATGCCCTCATAACAAAGCCAAGGGTTACAATTGTATTGGCTTCGCCCAGCACTCCTAATGCTTTGGCATTAAGTTCGCCCCCAGAAGCGTGACCTGGTATTTTTATTAACCCTCAGAGGCGGCACTTGGAAGGGGAGATGAGTTGTCCATGATGAGGGTATTCTTTTCAGCGCCAAAAATGTTAGTTATAGCTTTTTGAAGGGTGTTTTGGGGGGAGGTTTGCTATAGGAGAGCTATGAAAATAATTGCAAAAGCACTTAAAATAAATATTTGGAGGTAATAAAGCAGTTTATTTGCTCTTGCATTTCAAAATTTGTCTTAAAAATCGATATTTTATAGATATAACCTTCCGATAAATTTGCTAAATTAATAAATTTTTCAATTATTATTATTATTTGCAATTATTCAATTGCAAACTCTTAGGGTATACAAACTTCGGCTTACCAAAGTAAACTTTAAGTGCGATATTTTTTGATATTTTAAAATTCGATATATTAAAGTCTAACCCCCAATATATGTTACATATGTTTCTACATCCTAAATTCTAACCAAAGATGTGATTTTCTAACAGGAAATAAATAATAACCTAAATCCTTATTTTACCTGCTAAATCTTAAGATAAAGTGAACATCAAACGCAGTTGACAGCAGGTCTAATTGATATAAAATCAATAAATGCCCACAGCAGCCGTCCAAGCAAATACAAAATCCAATAATAGCCGATATACCCCCAGCACTCTTCCCGGAATCGGGGAATTGATTGCCCATCAGGAGGTTAAATTGAATGGGTAAATGCGGTCGTTAGTGCGGGGGTGGAGTGGGGTGGAGATGGGACAAGCCAGGATGCCAGCAAGTTCATAAAGCACCGAAGGCAACTTTAACGATTAGCTAATATACATAACTTATGGTCAGTTGAATCCTTATGTATAAATAATATGTGAAATTTAGCGTGACGCGCCGCTTCGTGGCGACAAAAGACACCGAAACTCATTCAAGTGTCATCAGCGCGTTTAGCTGGCAGCTGGGCTTCCGTCGGGATGATTCAGTTTTTGGTTGCCATATAGAGCTTGGAGCTGGACACGGATCCGGGATAAGTTGTGTGTGGCCCAGTCAGTCAGGCCATTGATTTCCCATTAGAGGGAATGTTAAATTAGTTGGTTCCGGCAATAGGGATGTTAGAGAATATTGAAATATTTGATTTTGATTTTGGAAATTTATATATAAATCGATATTTTATGTGCACAAAACAGAGGTAATTTACTATTAAATTCTATAAATTTCGATAGTTAAAAAAATTAAATATCACATGTACGATATTTTCCATATGATATTTTTATGATATTGCAATTTTCGATAAATTTCGATAGTTAAAAATTGTAAAATATCACATGTTCGATATTTTCCTTATAATATTTTTGTTATATTGGAATTTTCCTCTCGATATACAATCCTTACACCCATCTGCGCCGCCCCCTGGGGCTCACTCAACCGGAAGTGATGCTCACACACGCAGAGTGTCGTCCTGCCTCGTTGCCTGGGATCCTTATCCTTGACTTTCACCTACGCACTAGACACACACACACACACAAGCACATGGTACCTCAACATCTTGGCTGCTGGCTGTGCTAATGGTGTTTAGACGGCTTAATGATGTAGAAATGCATCAATGTAATCAAGGTAAGACAACAGCAGGCAGCAGAGTCCTTTATGTATGTACATGGATGAGTGTTTAGAATGCCTGCAGGCCTTTTTAGCCACACAATTTTGGTTTGTGTGCAGTTGGGTTAACCGAAACTGATGTCCGAACAAATTGCTTACTTCCTTCAATGGTAATGACTTCATGTGTAAAATTATCCATTAGCAATCCCTGACTTTGATTGCCGTCTTTCTTGTTTTCCCCCCACAAAAGTCCTGCTAATTGTTCTTCCTAAATTCGGTTAGTGATTTGTGAGAATATAAAGGAGAGCCTGGTAATGCTTTTGAATCTAATTAGTGTATATAATTGGTGAAATTTGCCAGCTTCTTATGGCATATTCATGTTTTTTGAGGCGTTTTAACTAGCCACTGATGAGTTTTAATTGTAAAGTAGATTTTGATATTGAATTAGTGTTTATAATTGGAAAATTGCAAGCTTCTTAATACATTATAATGTTTTAAATGTTGTATCAGCCAAACTTAATTAATCTATTAAGGAGTCACCCAATTTATTTTTGTTAATATCAGTTTGTTAAATTATTGAGAAATACCTTATATTTTCCCTAAATATTTACCAACAGAACACCCTTTATTATTCATTGAAAAACCAAATCTACAAATTTACAACCTCTATTTTCCCTTTTTCATTTTATTCAATTATTTCCAACTTAATTAAAATATTCCATTACCATTTTAATTTAATTTTTTTCAGCTTAAATTTCCCGCCTGCAACTGTGTTAAATGTCTCCATCGCACATTTTCTATTTGAACCATTTTTCATGTGATAAATCTATTATTGCTGTATATATATTTGTATTTTCCCAATCTCTTGCGAATATTTTTAAGCTCTCGACTTACTCACCAGCGACGATTTGATCCCAATTTATATATGCAGATTTATGTTTGTTTTTAATTCCGCCCAAAATACGTATACGTAGCATGTTCACTTAGTTAGGCGTCAATTTTGGGGGCAGGGCATTGCAATGCCATATTTTTATAGGGAGCCATGCATATAAATCGAATTACACGTCATGTTGGCATATTTACGACCCTCTCCACACAAAACGGAATCCATACGTACATATATTTTGTCGGTGAGCGTTAGAATGTCAAATCTACTAAAGTTCTCAATGCCACATAAATTGCTGGGACACCCATACACATACACAAATCAAGTATGCAAACGAAGGAGCGTTGTAGGTGTGTGTAAGTGTGTGTGAGAGGGGTGAGGGTTTGCTC
This sequence comes from Drosophila ogumai, assembly GCA_018904815.1. Taxonomy (NCBI): domain Eukaryota; kingdom Metazoa; phylum Arthropoda; class Insecta; order Diptera; family Drosophilidae; genus Drosophila; species Drosophila ogumai. Next base: position 5,344 of record JAEIIJ010009468.1, on the reverse strand, counting down.
CCCCTTTGTTCCTGCATCCTGCAGTCAGCATTCAGCATCCTCCCGTATCCGTTTCCATTGAATCCTGCCACGCTGGTCATGCAAATAATTTTGAATATTTATCAAGCGCCTCGGCTTGGGGCTTCACTACGTTCACGCTTCTGATGCATACTTTATGGCGTTCTCTATGCTTCTGTGTGGGTGTGGGTGTGTGTCTGTGAGAGTAGGTGTTAGTATATGTGTGGCAACTATAGTTGGCATTGTTAGAGAGTCAGCTGAACTTCCACTGACCTGCACAGCAAATACATCATGTGTGAGCGGCATTTAAGCACACGAATTCGAATTTATACACGGGGAATATTAGGTTTTTGGGTTTGAAAATTAATTTTAAAATATTAAAAATAATTTTATGAAAATTTAGTTATTTCTTGTACATGTTTATGTCAAATTTATAACAAATTCTAATAGTATTTGTAATTTTATTAAACCTTTTCTTATATTTTTCTGGACCTTTAGAAGTTCCCTTCGTTTATTTCGGAAGGCCTTAAATAGCATGAATTATTTTTTATGTTTTAAATAATCAGTTATTAACAATGCGTAGCTATTTTTTTTTTAACAGCTTAAAAATTTACAAATTTAATCAGCTCTTTATATATTTTTTTTAAGGTTTCCTACATTTATTTTTAATCTAATTTTAATAAATGTTGTTTTCATTAAATGATACATTTAATTATATTTAATTTTCTTATTCAAGTTTTTTACCGTGCATTTTGTCTATGTACATTTTATTTTTGCAAAATTGTCGCTTTTATACCGACAAATTGATTTTGCCCACAACATTATTTGCGCTATCAAGATCAGAATAACTTGAAATCGAATTTTCAGAACACGAAATCAAAGTGATTTGCCCGGGGGGAACACATTTGGCGCAGTTATACCCCCTCTTGTATTTTTGGTAAATTAAATTTTGAACTCAATGTGAATAAACGTGCGTTGTTTGCAAAGAACAAAAAAAAAAAAAAAAAAATACACACACAGGTGAAAAACGGCAAGTGCCATGTTGTCAATTAATTAAATTAAGAGTCTTTCACCTGACGCGGCAATCGAAAGGCTGCGCTGCGCTGCGGTGGCTGCTGGCAGCGTTAAAGGCAAACAGACAAGGCGAATTTATTCTTGGAAATTCCTTAAATGCCAAGTTGTCGGTCTGACTTGAATGTTGGTCGCCAGCCAGATGCTGAAAGCAATGCAGCGACATGGAAAATACCACAGCGGCGAATGCATAGACACGCACACAGACGTCTGTGCCAGGATGCCAGAACGAAGCTGGAAGGGCGAAGGACGCAGGACGCGCTGAAAGACAGGCTGGCGAAAAGGAAAGGCTGCTTCTACTGCTGCTGCTGCTGGGGATGCTGAGGCTGAAGATGATGGCGCTGCGGGCAAGTCGTTTGTGTGGAGTGTCCTCGTTGCGTCCCAAGCTCAAATCCCGAATGCACAGACAGCTGCTGCTTTTGCTACTCACTGAACAGGATGCACTGGGAGATATATTTTATGTGGGCATTTTTTCGAGATTTTTTTGTAAGAATTAGGTAATTATTAATCTCTTAAATATAAAAAGCAATGAACCCTTTTGATTTTTTGATAATAACTAAGGTAGGAAGGTCAGAAATCTCTAAAACTTCTAAAAATGTGTCTAACAAATTACAAACATGAGTTGAATAACTTTTTAAAGGTTTTTCTAATATTATAGATTTTATATTATAAAATTATATATTATATTTAGCTTCTTAAAAAAATAATTATTTTTAAATATATATTAATCTTCTTTCTATTTAAAATTCACCGACTTTCTATCAGTGCAATAGCTATTGCTGGTGTTTGGACAAAAAAGGCAATCCCCAGCCAAGGGAAAGTGGCATGTCGGGGGATTGAACAAAAGTGGTAAGGGGCCTGGCTTAGACTCCGTCAAGACAAGGCAATCCAAATGCAATTTAGTCTCATTTTAATTGAGCCGCCAGTGGCCAGTGGCCTGATCCTTTTCGAACGCATTCCCCCGAAAAGACCTCTCCACTCTCGAAACTAATGCTTTTCCACAGAGTTATTTATGGTCACTAAAAATAAAGAACTATTCGATTTGCATTCAATTTAATTCAATTTAATAAGTGCCAATTGAAATGCAATTGTTTGGCCATAAATTTGGTCTTGAAATCCAAAACAATAAAGTAGAATTTCCGCTGCAGTATAAGACGATTTTCCACCCCAAAAAATAATGGATAACAAAATGGAGTTGCTGTTTTGTGTGGACAATTTCCTAGCTCAAATTGAGTTGGGTGCTGCGGTCGCGGGTTCGTATGAGTCTATTTATCATAATTTGCCTGCAAATTACTTTTTTGGCCCACACAGATGATGATGCTGGCTGCCAACTCATGTTGCCAATTTCGTAGATCCAGGTAGGAGCAGTCGAGCACAAATATGGCAGCCATTAAAGAGATAAACCCCCGGCATGAGCACACACACAGACGCAGCTCTAAGGACGAAGTTGGTGTGCGTGCGTGTGGCAGGCATAAGGACACAATTTGTCTAGACAAACTCCAGCATGGCTTTCTTTTGTACATATTTTTTTGTATGCTTTTTGCTCATATGTATGTATGCTTCAACTATACCCTGAAATCATTAGCATAGCATCTTGAATTTCAGGCGGAGATTGAAAGAGAAAATTAAGCTTTTAATATTTTGATGAAGCAACTTAATAACAGCTTTTAAATAACTCATTTATTAAAAGCCTGTATTTTTTTATAAATTGAATTATCTTTTTTGGTTCAGATATCGATAAATGGAGAGCTTTTCTTAATTCGATTCCCCGTGTTTGTTTATATTTAAATATCCTGTTTTATTTACATTTCTCTTTTTTCATTAAAATATTATTTTGGCAAACATGCAAGTGAAATGTTGTATATTGCTTTTATTTTATTTTATAATTTGATTTAAATGTGGGGACTTTTTGTACCAATTTACGGAATGTTTTCGGAAAATAAATCGGTTAAAGCTGCAGGGTATTCGATGATTGGGGATCATAACAGTGACCCCTGTTATATGCTGTCATAAAAATTGTGAGATGTCACTGCCATATATATGTTATGTATGAGTGTGTGTGCGCCATTTTTCTGGTGATTTTGGCCTGATGCGTGATGCCAACACTTTTGTGTTTGGCCCTGTCACCTTCTATGTCCTGCACCCTTCTCTCTCTCTTTCTCACTCCGCGCCATTTGCCATTTTTAATTGTTTACCTGGACAACAATAGAGGGACAAAGCCTTTTGTTTTTCCCCTCCAATTCAATGCGATTCGACGAGAGTGCTCTCAGCATAAAAAATAAAAATCGAAAGTGAACATAAAAATTGGATGGTCTGCAACAGGTTCGAGGACGAAATGGAATTAAAACGAGCTGGACTTTAAGTTTTTGCGGGGGTGAGGAGGGTGAGGAGGCCAAGGACTCTCTCGGCCTCTTGGAATTTTCGAGTTCGCTGATTTCGGGACGCACATCATTTGTCTGCTGACTGGGCAACCATGAATCTGCATTTATTTTCGGTGCCAGAACTCTTTTGCTTTTTTCTCCTTTTTTTCGGAATCGAAAAAGAGCCCCGGTAGGCCATGTGTGCATGAATATAATTTCGGGTTATGGCCTGTTTGTCCATCAGCTTGTAAGGGTGAAAATATACATATATAAATGAATATATATATATGTACATATATATCGTTGGACATGAAGGAGCTATTAAAAGCGCCGCCACCTTCCCTCCTCCCCCTCCCCCTGAAGATCCAGAACAAACAGTGGCCTGGTGGTGGTACCTTGGACTGCTGTCTTTGTCTTCAGACTTAATGGTAATCCCAACTGCTGGTGGAGGCCGACGGGGGAAAGGGTAAGCTGGCCAGGGGCTGGTACTTGAAATCCAGCTGGCCAGTGGGCGGTGCTGACGTTTGACATTGACTGGCTGATAATATAAATATCATTGTTGCTTGCACATAATTAAGTCGGACAGCCGACGAAGCTCTGCGGCAACCTCGGCTTGTTCACAGTGGAGCAAGTTAAGCAGGGATAAAAGACTAATTGGTTTTAATTGAATAGAAAGGTTTTCAATGGTTTGTAAATGTGAGATTTATAAATAAATAAATAGAATTACCTAGAAGTTGTAAGGAAAGTTGCTAATGAGAGTCATACACTGCGTATGAGTGATATTTCTTAGAAGCAATACCAGTTTATTACCCATACGTAGTGTTGGCTTGGCCTTTTATATGTCTTTTTTTTAATTATTAATTTATAAAAAGCTTAAACTTAAATAAAAGCTATAATTTCTGTTAAGTTTTGGGCAAATATTTACAAATTTGAAAAGATAAATATTAAAAAAAGTGGCAAAAGTATTGAAATGATATGTTAAACATCTGAGATATAGTTTTTTAATTTAGACTCACAGAATTTATTCTCTATTAAAATTTAAATAAATTATTAAGGCGCTTAATTGTTGTATTTTTTCTTTTATAAATTTATTATTAATAATTTATATTAATAATTTCTAGTGCTAGTTTCTTCTAGTAACCACTGTATTTTACTTGATTGTGTTTTTAGTCCTGCTGCCACTGGCTTTATTTTATGTGTGTGTGCGAGTGTGTGTGAGCTAGTGTTGTTGGTCTTGGTAATAATGCGCCTAGTGCCATTTCCAGTTGGCAGTCTGTTGGCTTTCGGCTTTGGTCGCTAATTAAGCCTGTTTATCGAAGTAAGTTAGCTGTTCAACTTTCGCAAGCCTTCAGCCCATAGCCAAGCCTCCCTATATAGTATCTCTCTCTCTCTTCCCCCCAAAATGTTCACCCTCAGTTTAGTTTTATCAGCTAACTAAATTTGATGTCAGGATGTGTGTGTGTGGGGGTGTTAGGAGGTGTAGTTGTTCTACATACATACATAGATGTGCTTGTGTCGCCACAGCAGAATTTGGAGCGCTCTTAAGTGCAATAATAAAGCGATTCTCGTTAATGCCGCAAAGCCTTCGAGTTCGAGTCCCTAATTGAGTAAATTATCGAGGGAAATGAAAATGGTTAGCCATATGCGAGCAACTTTGCGGCATTGTCACACACAGAGGATAGTAACGAGAATGTAGACTATACAAAATAATAGTAACAAATAATATAGAAATAAATACAATAGAAGACAACATTTATTAAGAAAGAAAAATAAAGATAGATATGGAAAATAATATCCAAGAGCTTAAAACAGAGATAAATATATATATTTTTTTAATAATAAAAGAGGAAAAGCATTAGTTTTAGAAGAATAATTAAATAAAATCATAATAAATACAAAAATAAAAACCAAAAATT
>JAEIIJ010009460.1:0-10644 GCA_018904815.1 Drosophila ogumai | reverse complement strand
TGTTGAGAAACTCTTAAATTAATTATAACACTCAAGTTCGTTGCCTAAGTCTTTTGATTTGATAGAAAAAATTTCACAAATTCTTATTTATTTTCTCAAAAACATTTTCAAAGCACTTGCCTCATCTTTCTGTTTCTTTTCATTAAAAAGCAACTACTACCACGACTACGAATAAATTTCCCTTTCGATTGACTCAAGTTATTCCCAGAGCTAAGCCCATTCAAAAGATGGGTTTCACTTTCCATAAAACTATTAAAGGCCGATGAATTAAAATTGAATTAACTTGCGGTTTTGTGGCGTTGACTGGTGGGAATCAAAAATAACAGAGGAGCCAAAGAGATTTGGCCAAAAAGTGATCATTGGACCGGCATTGTTGATATTTACTTTTCGACTACTGCCCAATCTCCGCTCAATGCCAGCACTCCTCCGCCTGGCGGCAGGGGGGAATGGGAATCGCCGTCACGTGTGCGCAAAAATAACAATAACAAAGGCATTTGTTATTAGTTGCCGGGAGTGCGCTTTAAAAATAAACAGCTAATACAACAATGGACACAATTTGCTGACATCGCATCGAAATCGAAATCGAAACTGAAGCTCCAGCTGAATGCGAATCTCTGGCCGAGATGGAGGCTGACTCTGAGATTCAAGCTCGGATCTAATGTAAGCGGACATGCGGGCATGCAATGATCTTCGATATATGTGTATCTATTTGCCTATAGTATATGCAATTTATATAAATTTAATTCAATTTGCCGAGCTAAATTGTTTAGTTTTTGTCTTGCTCTCGCAATCGTGCAGAGGTCGTTGGCGGCGGAGCGGGGGCCCCTGTTAATTTCATGATTGGGTCTTGGCTTAATGTGTAATGCCTTGACTCGAAAACAATTCTAACAATTTGGCAGCTCATTATGCGGTGCGCTCGCTCGCTTAACCACGCCAACTTGACTCCAATAAACGATGCACAACCTTGACCTTAAGCCAAATGAAAGATAAACCACAGCGTGGCAGCGAGGAAAACCCAAGCCGCCGCTGTTATTATTTTTATTATGGATTACAAACCGAAAATTATAACAATTTTGTTACGCTTCTTTGAGGAAAGGGCACCGCGCCGCTCGGCAAGGCAGCCCCCCAGCTCCCCCAGATCCACTATCGTTATTAGGCGCCAAGTTATCAGCGTAATAAAGTGGCGGAGCAACCAGTTGGAACACTTTTCTGTGCGGCGGCAAAGTGTTGAACTTGAAAACGAAAGCAAAAGCAAACGGGAAATAATCCACGGTTTAGTCGATGGGAAAATGCCCTTCTAGTTTAGAACTAAAAATTCTTATATTCTCATTCTAAAAATGTGTTATTTATAATTTACTGATAAAAGTTTAATTTGTGGTAGGAATTTGAGGAACACCATTTAAAATGTTTCTGATAAAAGTTTTAAGTGATATTTTAGCACTGATGTCAATAAATAGATCATATGTTAATGGAAAATTTGTATATTATTAAAAAAACTTCTTTAAATCTGAATTAATACTTAAATATTTGTGAATTTATATTTCAATTAATTATTAAAAATTCTTAATATCTATTTCTTGGGGCACAATCCCTAACTTACTAACAATTGTATTTTAAATTCCTTCAACAAGTACAATTAACAATTTCAATAACTCCCCCCCAAGAAAGGGTATTTCGATGAGGGTCCCACACTCCATTTTTCGTTTTATTTCGGGAGGGGGAACCATGAGGCATAAAGCACTTGAAATTGGTCGAGTGTCTGGGGCAAGTCGGACCAGAGGGGGAGGGACAACCCTGCCCCAACTTATCTTTAAGCCACGCGCTAATTTGAAAATAATGCTCCCCAATCATTTTCACATTTTTTCACATTTCCAGGCGGCTTCAGGTTTAGCCTTCTTCACGATCGCCGTGGAGTGAGCAATAAAAGTTTTGGCAGTGGCTGTGAGGCGGCAGAGAGGCCCCCTTCCTTGCCTTGTGGTTGGCGGCCCTCCCACTTGTTGATTGTCTGTATAATTACATAATATTGCATAATTTCGCAAAAAGTACTCGGTCGCTTTGGGATTTCTGCTCTGTTAGCTACGTAGAGACTCGGAAACTTGGAAACTCGGAGACTCCGCAGAGTCTCTGGGTCTCTCAGTTTCTGGGCTTTGGTCTGGGGTCTCATTATCGTCGGCTGACCGACGATCTTCTTCGTTTTCGCTTTCAGTATCAGTGCACAATGTAGTACTTAAATAATAGAAGTTTAATAGCGTTTTGTTTTGTGCCGGCCGCATTTGCAAGTCGTTAGTTTCTGCCAGTGGCAGCCGCTTCTACCAGAGTTTTGCTTGTGCTTTGTGTTTGGTTTTTTATTTTTTTCTGTTCGTTTTTGGACTACTAATGCATTCAGCTGTAGGATTTTTGTCAAGGTTATCCAGTTGGCTGTGTTAGCGGATATAATGACATGATGCATATACGGTGGAAGCCAAAGTCAGCATCAATTTCGGTTCTTCTTGTTTGGATTTGATTTTTTTGTTTTCTTTTTGCTTTTTCGGGAGGAAGTTCAGTTTTAAGAGCGCTGTAATTGTGTGTAGTTCGTTCAAGTTCGCTGCCTAAGTCATTTGGCAAGAGCCTAACGAACTCCGCAGAACTTTTCTGCAATCCAGTGCCAATGTGCAACGTTCCCCAAAGTGCGCCTTTGGGCCTTCTCTCCCAAGTCCTGGCTAATTTCGCTCATTAATCATCGAGCGGCTGGGGCTGCGGGAGAAAATCGCTCCGAAAACTGATTACACATGTACGGCCCACCAAATCAAAGATGCCCAGCAACATGAAGTCATCTGTTCATCTGTTCATCAGTTCCCTGCCGGTGAAATGTATCTGCAAACAAATGAAGTTGTCTGCCAACCAGCCAGCACACACTCGAATTCTAAGGCCGCTCTCGGGACTCGGCTAGTAGAGTCATCAAGTCCAGGATTGATCATTGATCTTTTGGCACTCAATCCTCCGCCATCCGCTCGTCGGCTCACGAATTATAAATAGTGCAAATGCGTGCAGTGCATCATCATCATTAGTTTTCGGCCAAAAAAAGAAGGAACCATGGCAATAGACTTGTCTAGAGTCCCCCTACACCCTTGGCCCATAACCCTAGAACTCGGTCTGTGGCAATTATACGAATCCATGTATCTGTCTTTAGGTTCGTTTGCTAAATTGTTTCAATTTGTTTTGTGCCAGGCATAACTAGGGGTCACTTGCTGAGGGTATTGTTACAAATACATTTAGTTTGTTTTCAAAATAAATATTTAATTAATTTTATTTTTTAAGTTTTATTCAAAACAAGATTTTGTAAGATTTGTAAGTCTTACAATTTTTAAATAGATAAATAGGGGACTGATGAATTAATTTAGAATATATTAATAACACATTAATATCTTTACAAAATTTTATTTCTCAAAAATACATTAAAAAGCTTTAAAAACGGTTTTTAAAAAACGAAAAATTAACCTTTATATAAGCTAAAATGATAAAAAATACCTAGTTTCTTATAGAAATACATTTTAAACATAATTCAATACCAAAGATCTTCAACAAGAAAGGGCATCACCGATTCCCCATTGAACCCACCACTGGTTGCATATCAAGTTCGTGTCCTAAGTCTTTCGTTTCGTTACGTTTTTCGCTTCAAGTCAGGCATTTTCTAATTGCAAGTTAATTTCTTGTTGCGAACATAAATTTAACATTCTAATTGAGTTATCAACCGCAACATGTACATACACATGCCAAAAAAAAAGAAGAGAGGACGAGGAGGTAAAACAAGTAGGAGAAGTAGGAGAAGGAGATGCCGACACCGGACAACTTTTACAGCTTCTCATCTCGTCGTCGTCGTCCTCAAAGCGTGTTCGCTTCCAAACTGGCTACGCATGTGAAAAATGGCTTACACACGAAGCCCGCTCTGCTCCTTCAGTTACCAGCGACTTTTCCGACCACGAAAATTGCAACAAAAGCCACAAGAGAGTCGCCGGGTAAGTGCAGTAATTACATTTCGGTGTGTGTAAGATTTTGGGCTCTCGCTAATTTGCCTGCTGCTTCTGTTTCCCTTACTTAGTTTCTTTTTTTTTTTGGCATTTATAACTAATTTTTTGTGTTTTGTTTGTCTGCCACTGCCGCTGCCGTTTGAAAGAATTTTCCAACGTGGAAATATGCACTTTGGCATGGCTCGTAATTAATTTACTTTGTGTGTTTGCCCGCTGGCAGCCGCAAAGGAGAACGACACACACGAAAATATGAAAAAAATCCATTACGCAAATGTTTATGACCAAAATGGTCAGCAGCCGTAGAAGCCATGGCATCAGCAGCAGCAGCAGCAGCAGCCTCTTCATCTGCTGCCAATGCAAATAGAAAAGATTTGCCAAAGCCCCCAGATGCGTGTGCCCCAAAAGTCGGACCGAAGTTGGTTGGAAGATGGGAACCGAGTCTCGGTCTTGGAGTCAGGTGAGCTTCTCTCACATACATCACAACATTGTAATGCATTTTCAGGCGGTTCCGCCCGCCTCCCAGCCTCCCCCCGCTGGAAATTAGTTTTCTTTTTCCGCAGCGTCGTGTCATCAACGGGATTTCGGAGGCGTGATTGTATCGAAGGTCGTGGCAATATGGAGATGTGGCGAGAACATTAAAATGCCCCGAACATTTATGGCCAGCTAATGCAGATTTGTGTATCTTTCGCATGGTTTTGTGTGACCAAAGATGGGAGTATTTTCCTATGGAAGAAGGACTATCTTCTGGGTTAAATTGTATAAATTCTATAATTTTTTTCAACTTGATCCGTATTATTAATGTCTTATTCTTAATCCCACATAGTAACTTGATCCGCCTCGCTCTGGTGTATTTTTTATATTAATTGGAATTTATTTTTATTCATTTCTAATATGCATAAATAATGATGGCTATTCAGAAATTTGATGCCATTTTTTCGGACATTTTTTTTGCCATCGTATAACGTTTGAATTTATTAATATTATTTTCTAATATTCATAAATAACTGTGGTATCGATTTCATGTTTTCCACATTATTTTAATAAACTCAAAGTTGAGACCAATTGAAAGACCATTCCAAATTCCGAATAATTTACCTCGAATTCCTACTCCTTGTGCTTCTGTTTGCCCGTGGAATTCCTTAACAGCTCTCGACTTGTTTCATATTCATAAATTTATTGACTAATGCTACCAACTTGCCGCTCCAAGACGTAGCGACATCTACAGAAATGTGGCCCAAATTCGAGCCGCTGTTGTTGCCTTCATTTTAATCAAACATTTAGTTTATCGTCTCACATTTCAGCTAATTAACACTACCTCGGGACCGCCTCTTTTGGCTGTGAGATCTCCGACTTGGCTTTATGCTTTGGCCTGGCTTTGGCTTAGCTCTTCGGCATCTGCCGGCATCCGACTGATCGACTAAACGAAAATCAGCTTAAAATCATAAAAAACGCACTTAAATAAAATTTAATATTCAAATATTGACATTTAGTGCCATGTTAGCAGCAACTTAGGTGTTTTCTTCGTCTCCGAAATTTCGGAGGCTGCCCTCCTCCCAGACAATAAGCCTTAAATTATGCATGTGGATTGCTCGGGGAGAGACGACGCAATTCGCTTAGCATTAACTAATTGATCTGCATTAATTTCAAGCCGGGACCGAAGACAAAAGGCCGAGCAGGTGACTCTTGCCAGATACTTGACGTAGTTCGTATTTGTATTATGATTATTATGGGTTTTATTTTTTCTTCTCTCCTATTTAAATTATGACATCATTTAAATATTTTCGCCGTTGTTAGCCAGATTTCTGTGTAAACTGGTTTAGGCTACTCACAATTTTCGTCGCTGTCTTTCAGTCTTTCTGTCGCATTGTTGTTGCTGGGCAATTATGCATGCCCCCAAACCCCATAATTCATAAATTCATTTTGCGCCCATATTCGAAAATGCGGAAGCGCTTTGATTTGCTGATGCTTTTGGGGCCATATCATACATATGTTATCAGTGCCGCCAGATTTTCAACGCACAAATTGTCTTGCCCTCATGATGTCGCATATGAAATTATTATTGTCGTAAAATTTTTTTACGACTTTGCTCAATATTTGCCTCGTAAAATATACATTTTTTTGTTTATTTTATTCGAGCTTATTGTTGGGGGCATATCTTGCCGTAAAATCTGTATAAAATTCGAGTTGGCTTACCGCATATGGATTATCCTGATTCATCATTATGGTAGTCGGGGTTCGCTGAGCGCAGAGTGCTCAACGGCAAGGTCTGTAAAAGGAAATAGTTGGGTTAGTTATTGTACGTAAAATGTATTTATAAAATATATTTTTAAATATTTATCCAAACAGCTTAGACCAGCAACCATTACCTAATATTTTCCTTAAAATCCATCTCTTTAGAGACACATTCCATTCTTTAATGCTTTACTAGAACTTATTTATATGCCTACAAAGAAATACCTTCTAGCCAATAGATATTTATCGACTCTTTTATGATAACCATAATTTGTTCTGAACTGATCTTGAACCGCAAACATTTAATTCCGCTTGAAGATCCGCTCCAAATCAGCATGCTTTTCTGACATTTAGATCGCTGAACGCTGCCAGCCAATAATAATAATAATAATAGCAAATAATATATAACGATTTTTACAACGAAGCTGCTTAGCTGCACCTAAAAAGCGGCCGTTGAATCAACATAACAATCTGTTTGCCTCGCATCTTGCAGAGCCCCAGAACCCCCCACGGAACGTGAGTCACCGAGACACACTCCTGGCCAAAGGCAAAAGAAGAAGAAGACTCGGCCAGGTCGGCTGGCATGTTAACTGACAACAGGTGTTTTCTGCGGCCTGCTTGCCACATTTGCATTTGATATTTCGTACGCTTGTTTTGCTGCCGCTGTTAACGCGTCCGTACTAAATACTTTCACACTTTGCCCCCTCCTCGAAGATCTGCTTTGCTCTGCTCTTCCGCTCTCCTTGGGCACAACGATTGTTGTCTTCCGGCCTCGGACCCCTTAAGGATGTTTAAGTCAGCACACGACCTTGATGTGTTAATTTCCCAGCCTACTTAGAGACGTCATCCGTCCAGGTACACTTTTAAAAAGAAATCTGAATTGTGTAAAGATAGTCCTTGGTTTTCATAGTTCTTGTTTGTTAAAGTCTTAATTAAAGACTTGTTTTTAAGTAAAATATTAATAAGAAATTAAATGTGTGTATTTCGAAATTAAAGAAAGCTTTTATAAATTTTATAATTATTGATTAGTAGTAGTTATTTATGAAAAATATTTCCGTTAAAGAAGAACTTGCGTGTGACTGTATATGAGAAGTTTACTCAGTAATCAGCAAGTTAACTTGTAAATTATTAGCCCATATCATGTGATCTGCCTGTCTGATTGTATAACATTTATTAATGGTTCAATTATTATTATTATTTGATTATATATTCATTGATTTGTATATACCTGCTTGATGATTTGTATTGAAATTATACTATTTTAATCGGTTTGAGCCCAGAATAGTGACCTAGATCTCTTTAAAGTACATTTAAATAGCTTATTTTCCTCCCAGTGTCCTGGGTTATTAAAATGGGGCCAGGAACAAGGCTTGGGCTGTGATCTCGAAAGTTGCTAGCAAAAAGTAACCTGTAAAGATGATTGTCTGCCCCAGGTAACTAGAATAAGTGCACACTCGGCGGGTTGTAGAACACAGCAAACTTACAAGGCACTCGCCATAAGTACGAGTATATAGGCTCTGTCAATATTTGCGACACATGCAAAGGCAATCCAAGTTAGATTCTTCATTGGCCTGCAAGCGAGTCCAAGCAAAATGCACTTGGGGAAATTTCAGCAACAAAAACTATAAAAATCTTTATATTTTGATTGCTTGTAGACAAATTTTTTAATAGAAAATGTACAGAAATTTTAGCCCTATAGTTCCTTAAACCTTTGTTTACTTTATTGAAATAATAATTAGCTCTGATTATTAATTTTCTTAAGAGCTGAAGTATTATTCTGATCTTTATTGAATTGTAAATTTTTTAGACAATGTAAAGCTTGCGTTTTTCCAATTGTTTATTAATAAATCCAATCGGGGTCATGATTTTAATGAATGAGAGGCCTTTAACAATTAGATCGTGGGAGGGGTTCTTTATTTTTTCCCTCCTTTAATTTCGTTCAGTGTTTTACCTAATGCCATTCCCATGGATCTTGGCTGCTTTTTGGATTTTTGTAACAAATATTCTGGCAAATAAAGCTTTACACGCTATTTGCATTATAAGGCAAACATGTGTGCGGCGACTATATGGATATGGTGTCTATATCTCGCTCGCACTTGACTTACATTGATTCTGTTATATAGTCGTAAAGTTTATTTGCCCTGCCCTTGCTCTGGCTCTGGCTGTTGTGCCTGTTGATCTAGCCATGTTTTATGGCCACACTAAAAAGTGCACTGGTCAACAAAGCGGCTAGAGAAAACTTTCTCACAAAAGTCGTCTCATCTCCCGTATAGGTGTGTGTCTATATGGCCTGTATAATTAAATCATACAAAGCGCGACAGTCGCGGACAGTTCGTCAGTTAGTCGGATTGTCAAGCGTTATCTGGCATCGCCATCTTCCTTTTGATTTTTTGTGTTGTTTTTGTTTTTTATGAATTCTATTCGTTAATGAAATTCACATGTTCCCCAACTCTGCGACTCTCCTCCGGCTGCGATCTCCATCGCAGTCCCCATTTTTATGTTCGCATGATGGATGTGTCTCGAAGAAGCCGAAACGATCGTTCCGTTTGAGCCCCCCCTTGTCGCTGGTGACCCCTTGAACTCACCTCCTTTTACTGGCCGTGTCAGCCCTCCAAGTTAATCCAATTTATTTTTGGTTATAGTTTTCTGGTTTCTTTTACTTTTAGATTTTTTGCGCACTTGCGGCTTAAGTATGAAAATCATTTAGGGTTGGCTCTTCCCAACATTCTGAACTCTCCTCCGTTGTTTGCTTTTTTGATTTTTTAATATTTTGTTTTTCGTTCACCTTGCGCCAATAAAACGTCACTTGAGCGTATAGAGTTGTTGTTGTTGTGGCTTTGCTTAAATTGCACTTGACTTTTAGAACTTTAGGCGAGCGTGAAGCATGTTTAATATATATCTGCCCATATATCTGGGGGTCGGAGTGAGTGTGTGTGTGTTTTTTAGCAGGGGAAATATCACAAGTGAGTCGTGGAAAACATGAGCTTAAATTTGGCTTGAGAATAAATTTGCCTAAAGTTTATAGTTGTAGTTTTGCTGCGATTTATTATATTTGTTTATTTTATAAAATAATTTATTTAAATTTTTATTAGCAGTTTTTATTATGCGTTTGTTTCCGCTTTTCACTGGCTCTTTTTAGCGGCAACAATTTATATTTGTTTGTTTCTATTAGCTCCGTAATTTATGTAACGTAATCATTTCTTTGAATTTATTGTAATTATTTAGAGCATTAGCTGGGATTTGTTTTTTTTAGCGGCGGCACTCACAACAACGAGAGCTACAAGAGCGACAGCAACAGCGACAGCGGCGACGTGCGATCGAGCGTGCGAGCAAGAAGCTCGAGCTATCACTAAAGACTGATGTTAAGCGGTTCTGCAAAATGCTCAGACCTCGCGGATCGCGGCTTTGGGATTCGGATACGGACTCGGTCTCGGTCTCGGACTCGATGCTTGGCAATATCATCCGAATCGGACGAACGAGCGACGAGCACAGCAGCTGGAAGCAGCGCAGAAACAGCAACAACAGCGACGCTCGGTAGCTAACTGAGTTGGAACTTCGGAGCTACCACAGAGCCTCTGCCAGTCTGCCAGCAGCAGCGGCGGCAGCAACAACAACAACTGGGGAGATGATACTACTATAAACAAAAACTACAAACTGGTCGCAGCGGTAGTGGATGGGGAGGAAGAAGAAGCGGTAACAAAAACAAAAGACTGCAAAAGCGACAAACTCGGCTCGAGTGCTTCTCTGCTCGTGTGCGAGTGTGTGTGTGAGGAAGAAGATTCTCTCTAACGGTTGATACCCAGGTGTACTCAACCCCCGTGAGCCACGGAGAGTGAGAGCCACTCTGAGAGCCGGCTTGAGCCGAGTTTTTGAGCGCTGTTAAGGCCTAACAGAGCCGAGTTGAGGCATTGAGTCGCTTTTGAGTGGAATTTTTTTGTGATAATATATATTGAACTCAGTTTTTAAAAGGAGTTTTAAACCAATGAGGGTGTAATTCTCATAGTGTACTTCCTTGTTTTATAATTATTTCAAGAGTTTTATATATTACAATATTTTTAGTTTACATTTTAAGGAATTTTAATCAACATATTAAAATGTTGTTCCATCGACACACTGAGTATACTAAATTTATATTTAAGATCGGAAAGTTGCACATTAGAGAGATATAATAAATAATTAAATGATGCTTCTTCTGATTTTATCTGTACTTTTTAATTTAAAAGACCTTAAACATTAGGCTTACTCAAAAAAATACTGAGAAATTAACAAAATCCTCCTTTAAATATAAAGTTATAAAAAGTTGTTATTTTAATTTCAACTAAAAGTATGGCTTAAATTACTTTCAAAGGTTTTATAATGCCGTATATTGTTTTTTAGGTAAATCTTAATTAAAAAATAAAAAAAT
>JAEIIJ010009427.1:0-27876 GCA_018904815.1 Drosophila ogumai | reverse complement strand
TTAGTTTAAAAGTTATTAATTAATACCATGAAAATGGCAAAATTCCCCATAGTGCAGTGTGATTATTTGCATGCTGTGCACTGCTGAGCAAACAATGGCCAATGAAGACGGAAAAGGGGAAACGAACCGTTATTGCCACACAATCTCGGTGTGCAAATATTTGGTTTGTATAAAAAATCGCACTTCCGCAAACACAAACGAAAAGTACATACAATTTTTCGGCAACACGGGGGGCAAAGAGGGAGGAGATCCAAGCCCCATTTATTGATTTCATTTAAAAAAATACACAAAAATCTGCAGCTGGCTTTTAAGCAATGGAAAAGAAACAATCACAGCTTCACTATAACTTTCTGTAACTTTTCCACATGGAATTTTGTGCATCGTAAGCGGATTTTAATTCATTGAGTTTGGTATCTTGATTATTAATGTGATTTATGGTTTAACTTGCAAAAAATAATCGTATAAAGCTAAGTTTTAAATAATAAAATATGTATTTATGGACAACTCCTTAAATTCCTTTTTAAATTCTCATACCTCTTACTCTATATTTTACAAACCCGATTCAATAATGCAATTCCCTTAAATATTTATTTTCCGTGCAAACTTATGAGCCGAGATCAAGGCCAGGGCAGTAACCATAATAAATTTATAACAAATGACATTGGGCAGCCAAATAAATGGGGACCTATTAGTCCGAGGCTGGCCCACAGGCACTGACCATTTAAGCAACTGAATGCCAATTGAACGCACACACACACACATACGAGCAACGAGAAGGATGTGGCAGGACGACGACGGGCATGAGCATGAAATATTATTTCCTCGAGAGAACGGAACGGGAAGTCCGGCGTAATGGGAAGATGTATAAATAGTTTGATTTAGTGCCGCTGCAGCAGCAGCAAAAACCAACGAATGGAGGAGAAACCGCAAGGACACGGCCTGATAACAAGGGCTCCACCGATCAATTATTGCCCCATGACGGCTTCTGGCATGTAAACAAGCCAGGGAACGTGCCATTAATTAGTTTCAATCAAATAATGCCGAGAGACCGCCACAGCGGAGTCACACATATAGGATAAATCAGTTGGACACATGTATAAATTACGCCACTGCTTGGGAAACGGAACTCCTTCAAGCCGGAAAGGTTGATTTCGGCTATTAAAGTGACAATTTACGCACCGACAGGTTTTTGCGGCATATGCACGAGCCATTAACAGCAGCGTGTGACTACGAATCCCGCAGACATCATACATATGACCATAAAATTCCACATAATAAAGGGTTCAGTTCAGAGCAGTTAAACTGTCTTTAGGGCCCGTAAAATCGCTTTTTACGGCTCCAGGGCAGGCAACATTGTGAATGTAAACAAGGCTCGGGTGGATTAGCGGACTGGTCGAGCATATCGAGCGATTCACTCGCTTATATTCTGTATATTTCTTGCATTTATTGTTGTATTTCAATGGAGAACTAAGTTGGCCTGCATACGGTATAGTATATGTATAATGCAATATTCTTCACAATCTATCTTCCAGGCGCAGTCGCCGCTATTTGTATGTTTAGGTGTGAGTTGGTTTATGTGTTTATGTGTTGCTGGTTTCGTGCCTAGTGTGTAGTCTCAATTATGATTTCGTGCGTGTCCAGATCGGGCACGGCGAATTTCATGGGCAAATAATCATCGGGATGCATGTGAGACATCTGGTTGACCTCCAGCTGGGCCCGTTCGTGGTCCTCATGGCACTTGCTCTCGTGCTTCTCGTAGTCGGCGAAAGTATCGAAGATGGCCCGACACACTATACACTCAAAAAAGCTTCTGAAAATGAGAAATTGTGATTATTTAATGGATCATTATCAGCTCGAGGTAGGTCTCAACAAATACTAACGGTTTCTGCTCCGCCTCGAGCCGCTCCCTGGCCAGGGCGGCCGCCGACTGGATAGCGGCGGCCACATCCACATCGACGCCCTCCTTGATGTGCGACTGCAGGTGGCGCTTAAAGTTGGACAGCTGGGTGAAGCCTTTCTCGCAGTAATTGCACTGATAGGGCTTGGCGTTGAGGTGGCCCAGCGTGTGCTTCTTGAGGTTGACCAGCTGGGAGAAGTATCTGCCGCAGCGCTGGCAGCGGAACGGCTTCTCGCCGGTGTGTGTCATATTGTGGCGCTTCATGTTGCTCTGCTGCGTGAAGGACTTGTTGCAGAAATTACAGGTGAACGGTCGCTCGCCGGTGTGGACCGCATAGTGACGCTGCAGGTTCACAGCCTGGGCAAAAGCCTTAGAACAGATATTACACACGAAGGGCCGGACATCATTGTGCACCTTCATGTGGCGATCGAGGTTGCCCGAGTTGCAGAAGCTCTTGGCGCACAGCTTGCACTCGTAGGAGGTCTTGTTGAGGTTGTGCACCTCCTGCCGATGCAGCGTCTGGTCCCGCTTACTCTTGAAGGTCTGCAAGGGAGGATTACCGGGTTAATCGGGGCACAAAGTGGGCCGTCGCCATAGACTTACGCGGTCGCAGCGCTTGCAGCTGAACTGATTGGCCACTGTATCATCGAATTCTACCTTCATGCCCGCCATGTTGGCAACCACATCTATGCGATCCTACCAAGGGTTCATTCCCTACAATGGGTTCATTGGGTAATTGCTTTTCTAGACCAAAAACTCACTTTGATTAACTAATTCTGTAATTCTGTAATTTTTCGCGTCTAGAAAAAGTCATATGGTGGCCTAGAGTGCCCAGAGACTGAGAGGGAAAATACCACAAATATACTAGGGGAAAGAAAAATACCGCAACTAATGCCAGTTGGGAAACTGATTTTAAAAATAAATAATATAGATAATATTGAATATTTGCATCTATAAAAAAGGCCTTTAGCTAATAAAAATTGTAATTTTTTGATTGTTTATTTATATATTCTTGAATAAATCAAATTAAAATCAACCCAATTAGAATTGAACCGCGAAGAGGGAAGAGAGACACTCTGGCAACTCCAATTTCGTTTTCAATTTGTGATCGATTTTGGTGTGACCAGCTGCTTCGGAAGGCATAATCCGGTCATCTAAATAAACATCGATGTATCGCCTTCTAGTAACAATAAAAATAAATAAAATAGAAATAATTTCGGAAAAGTTGGTTTGTTTACCGCCATGGCCACCTACTCCAACCAGCATTGGTTGCTCTCCCACATCCGGAACTCGTTCATCTCCACGGACGACACGGGCATGTGCGAGACTGTGATGCTGAGCGACGACATGCCAAAGCACTATTTACGCAAATACGGGAATTCCGGAGCTGGCGGGGATCACGGCCACAGGCGGCCACAGAAGCCACCGCCCGGCGATGGCGGACCGGCGACGACGACGACGTTGGAGCAACGCAACATTCGACAGGCTGATCAGCCGTTCCAGGACGTGGACTTTATATGCTACCCGGGCCTGGACCTCAGCGACGACGAGGAGGATCAGTCCACGCACTCCTTCGACATCCAGATGTACCCCGAAGTGGGTGCCCATCGCTTTCGCTCCAACACTGCCCAGAAGCTGGAGAAGCTAGACATCGCGAAGCGCAGGGCGGCGCGCATCAAGAGTATAAACTACCAGGAGCAGGTGCAGCCGCCCGAAAGCGAGGATTTCTTCAAGCGCAAGGAGGTGCCACAGTCTGCTAAGAAGTCAGCCAATAGCAATGAGGACGAGCTGTCGGACGGCGGCTTCCAGAGCCAGCTCACCGAGCAGCTGGCCAAGAGTCCCAAGCAGACACAGAACCGCTTCATTGACTTTGCCCGCTTCGACGGCACCTCGCAGGTGGGCATGCAGACGAAGCGCATCAACGTGTATCTGAACATGCTTCCCGAGCCGGATCGCAACTACCCGCTGAAGATCTGCGTCCTAGCCACTGCCAAAATCCAGGAGGTGATTGGTTTCGTCTGCTACAAGACCTCCCTCCAGTACCCAGATGTTCCTTTGAAGTCCCTGCAGCACTACGCCCTGTACATGACAGAGGACAACGACGACATGGAGGATTTCCCTCCGCTGGACAATCGCGAGCCCTGCTCCAAGTTCGGCTTCTCTCACCTCACGCTGGCGGAACGTCGTCCGCTGGCCCCGGTGACGAGAGTGGACTACCACGGCCAGCTGGGCACCAAATCCATGACTTCCGAGGAGGACAAGACAGCGCTGGCCGAGGCGGCGGTCAAGGCCCTGCAGAATATCAACCTGAATGGAGGGACAACCGATCCGGGAGGTGCGGGCGGAGGAGCAGCCGGCGGGGGAGGAGGAGCAACAGCAGGATCAGGAGACGACAGCCCAAGCGACAATGTTAAGGAGTACGAGAAGCGCCTGCTGAACCACAACGAAATGTTGGAGGCGCCCATGCACCGCACCTTCCGGCTGACCATCATCGACAAGCGCTTCTTCAAGTCCGACGTGGTCCTGGGCATCTCCGGCGAGAGAATAGAGATTGATCAGTACAAGAACGCCAAGTTCTGGCCGCAAAAGAAGCCCGTTTCCACGTCCATCGATCTGGTGGCCCACTGCGAGATCGTGGAGCGTCGCCAACTAAAGGCTCTGCTGCGCATCTGGCTAAAGTCCAACTCCTCCTCGCCTTCCTTTTCCACCGGCTGCACGTCGGCGCCTATTAATGCCAGCGTGACCACCCTAAACATGGGATCTTCCAGCGCCGGCATCGCCCACTCGCCGAGCAGTCCCGGCCACACGTCCGGCTTCTTCTCGAGCAGCAATATTCGCTTTAAGCACTACGACTTTGACACGGACACCCACACGGCGGACCAGATTCACAACAAGCTGAACTGCATCCTGGAGATGCGATCGAGCGAGCTGCGGCGCGAGTTCCTGCTGCAGCGGGAGCGCAAGCTGGAGAAGCGGCAGCTGAAGTTGTAGTATTTATTCCTATGGCGGCGGCTGCTGCTCGTGTGCCTAGCAGGCGGGCTACTGCCACTGCCACGCCCCCGCCTACACCGAAGCCCCCGCCACCGCCACCGCCTCCTGTTCGATAAGTTGTATTAGTTGCTAACTAAAGATTGTGTTACACAAATGTTTGCCTAGCCCGTAAGTATTTATTGAACTCACCCCCAAAAACAAAAAAAAAAAACTACAAAGCCTGGTCCTTAAAAATAAAAGCAAAACAAGTAAAAAATCCAAAATCGCTTTGTATTTTTGAAATGTACATATCTGCGGCTTGTGCTTCCGCCTGGCGGAGAGCGGTTTTCAGGCGTTTTGCATGCGATTTGCACGCGACTCGGCCGCGTTTTCAGCCGCATTGTATCTGTCTCTCGATTTTATTTCCGCTCGCTCTCGACATTGCAATTGTTGTGCCTCTAATCAATGTGCAATTAATCTAACCGACGCCCCAGACGGGGACGGGCCTAACGGTGGCTGGTATTATAGCTATAGGTTTATTTTTAGCCTCGCACAATGTCAGCTGTGTGGAGTCGTCGAGACTCTATAGTTTAACTGCCGTTAGCCGATTGTTGCATGCGCATGCAGCTACAAACATACATTAGGCGGCTGTAACAAGCGATTGTAGCCGCCTGTTCTAAGGCCAAGGTTGACGACTCGAAATCACGCCAAAAAGCTCGCGACATCTGAGGCCATTCGACTGATGATGATGATGATGCTGTTGGCGTGACCAAATCGAGGCAAACTCTACACGATCTAAGGCAAGTGAATCACTCTGACCTGGAGAGATTCCAGCAATTCCCCGAGGAAGTGGTTGAGACCTAGATTCTAGCTGCAGTACATGACTAACGCGATCTCAAATGGCCGATAAAAACGAAATATATAAAAGGAAAACGTCTTTTAACATGTTCAATATGTCCAGCTTGCCTCGGGGTTAAATGATTTATGCCTAACTGGCACAGCCTTGGCAGAAACTCTGTATCCCATTCTTTGCAGAGACAAATTTGAATATCGCAGGCAATTTGTCAAATGTTGAGATATATGGTATATATGCATTTATAGATAGATCGACAAGTGCGTTGCCTTCGGAATTGTGTGTTGCTCGTTTCTATCTCCGCCGAGTGGCTGCATTTCACCGCCAACACAACATAATTATCAGCTAATTTGCCTAAGCGAATGCAGCAGAGACAGCTTAATTTAGACAAGGATGCGCCGCGCGAGTGCGGCTAATTGAAAGTCAATAAATGCATTTCAGCGGCCGCCACAACCTTGACATTGAAAATGAATGACAAACAACGAAAAGTTCAACTCGATATGAAAGTTGCCGATGCTATATGCTATATGGTTTCATATATATATGGTATATGTGGCATATGGGTATCTGGGCACCTGGTAGGCGGGGCAAGAAACTCGGCACGCATGTGAGCGGATTTTCACTGAAAAACACACACAAAAGTGAGCGGACCTCGGCCGTTGTCAATTTATCAATTGCATAAAATAATAGGCCTAGGCGCATAATTTAATGTCGCGTTTGTTTGCCATTTTCTGAAGGCCGTCGCACATACTTCATACTCACATGTGTATATATGTATCTTTCGGATTTGTATTCTATGCCTTTGCCTGCGCATGCAGATTGATCGCTGGAAATTGCATTTTCTGCCTGAGTCACGCAACCGGAGTTCCAGTTCGATTCGCAGTTTATGATAGCCGAAAGATACGGCTGCTAAACTTCCAATTATTCGTACTTATGAGCAGTTCATAACCAGCATTAAGTTATCAGCGATCGATTGCTTTTTAGCCAACACTCTCAGGTAAATACACTTCCGTTTTCGCTGTGGGAATTTTAATGGTTCGCCGGAGAATTAATTAAGCTGTTGTTAGAAATTTATGGCATATCCCACAACGGTAACTCGCATGCTGCAAATTGCTAGAATAATTCTACGATCTCAGCTCCCTTTCGGATTAAAGTTTATGTTATTTTTCTTTGGCTCAATTGGCTAGAAACAAACTTGCAGGCCATAAACGTTGTGTCGGTCTTTTCATTATTATGGCCATTACATTTTGCACATACCAAAGACCCAGAAACCGGGGACCCGGAGACCAACCCACACGGAGACAGGCGTTGCCCCAATGCGTTGCACGCACCAAAAAATACAATAAAAAAGCAACAAACAAAAAGTTTACAAAAATAAAACCAGAGACCCACAGCTCGCAAAACGCTTGCGATTTTAATTGCACAATTCGGGCGGATTGTGGATTGCGGATTTTTTCTCAATTTTGCGAAAAGTGCGAGGCCCAGCCCCAGCACACACACACAACAAAAAATAGTGTGTGCCACCTACAATTTGTTAACCAGTTTAAGCTTTTAAAGCAGCCATTTAATAATATCAATTGAATATTACAACAAAATCCGGATTAAAATTATATAATCGTAAAATAGGATTGAATTCTATTGTAAAATCAATCAAGAGAAATGATTTAGGGTTATTCTTTTGTCCTTTCAAATGAAATTTAGTTGTTAACAAAGTTTGTGCAACATCGATATATTGAGAGCCCCAAATTAAAGTTTTAAAACACAGTTCCCTTTTACTAAAGCTAGATTTGTTTCTTGTTTAAAAATGAATATAAAATTTAGCTCTGTTTATTTTTTCTTCACGTGCACCGCTTGTTCTCCGGTTCGCAAGACATTTGTAACCCAATTCTGTCGCTCGAGAAAGGAGGCATATGCACTTTGCGATTTACATTTCGAATGCGTCGGTTACGGCGGCTTAATTAAAAGCGTGCTGCTGAATACCAAAAAATATGCTATATGTAACGCCAATCCTGGAGGTCAAAAGAGCGGTCCCCAACCTGTTGCATCTCCATCACCATCGCCATCTCCCATAGCTCTCGCCATGAACATCAGAATCGCGGGGCCAGTCGCCGGCGGCGACGATGTCTTCCTGCCTGCACCAACAAATAAATTGTGCTGGCATCAGCCTCTGCCAAGGTCGCTTCCTTAATGAAGTGCCGAAACCTGGGCTCGTTTCGTGGCAAGCACTTGACGTGGAACTGGTTTTTCGGGCACCGCTCTCAAGTGGATGCCACCGACAGGAGATGCAGGTGGTGATTGCAACAAAGCAGAGAGAGAAAAATGTTATTTAAAAAGGGATTTTACTTAGGCAATTAAAAATTGTGTTAAATGAAATTTAATATTAAAATTTAATATGTCTTAGCATTATTAAATTTTTAATGTTTAATTTATTACTGCTGTTAAGGGTTCCCTAAAAATCTAACATTCTTAACAAAATATGTTATTTATTTATTTTCTAGGAATATTTTTCAACTGTTTCTATAGTTTTTTAGTAAATTTTAAATAATTTCATTTGACACAAAATATGAAAATAATTATTTCGAACTTTAAGTTCTTCTTTTCTGGTTTTTTTCCTCTGTAAAAAAGCGACTTGAAGGTTGCACTGCCCTTGCTTTGAACCTGTTTTCCTGTCTGGTCTCTGCATCCCGATAAAAGGTTCTGAATTATGTAATACCCAGCTGGAACCAGGGTTTGTGTGTGCGTGGATTCTCATGACCCACTTTTCTGGCCATACAATTTGGCAACCATAAATCCGTTTAGCCGGACACACAGGATATGCACTCATAACTCATCAACGTCCACATAATACAAGGAATTAAAGGTAAGGCATAAAATAGCTACCTCACCTGGACGTGAGGTGAGGAAACTGATTGCCGATTGTCAGTCATGCAAACTAATGAGCTGAAAAACTGATTCCTGGCAACGTGATTAAAATCGCCAAAAAATGACTGAATATTTATTCAAAATGCAATTATGCGCAGTAAAAAAAAAATGAGGAAAGCCCTCAAAATACTCCATTTCGAGTATATATCTCGGCTGATCGGTGCTGACAGCTCTCCGTCGTCTTCCCACTCGAGAAATACTCTGGGGCGACGCAGAAATTTTTCGCGTAGGCTCAACAGCATAGCGACGCGTGCAAAATGTCAACAGAAGGACAAACTTCAGCTAACAACAATTGCTAATGTGCGCCGATCACAAGCAGATCGGCCATAGCTTTAGCTATAGATCGATGGCCCTGAACGTCGTCGGCTGGGGGGAAAAAAGTGCAAAAAGCAAATAAACGCTAAATAAAGGCAAATAAGTGCGTGAACAAAAGCCGGCAAGCAACAATGCAGCGAGCATAAGGCTTAAAAATTGGCTTTTAGAGGCAATTTGGTGAGCAGCCTCCCTACCCTACCTCTACACTACATACCCTCCCTTTTTATTTCTGTTTCTGCCGCTGTGACCTACCTCAAGTGTAGCCACTTCCTGGATTATTTCCAGCTTTGGGCCAGCAATCAAACGAGTTGGATTAATCGATCTTGGTAGACACGCCTCTCTTGGGCTCTTGGAGGCTGCCGAAAAAATCAAATCATAATTTTGATTTTTATTAAATAAATCATTTGCCATTTGCGGTTTGTTGTTTGTTGTTCGCTGTATTTGTTGCCCAGCTACCAGTCCATAAACAATAAAAACTCTTGATTTCTTATTGTTGTGTGCCAGTGTGTCTCTCACCGCAAGGTTGCAAGATCTCTGCCTTTTTTTCGCTATTCATTTATCTTATAGTATATATTTTTTTCTTTTCGGCAAAGCAACATAATTTACTTGTTGGCAAATCAAATTGTAGGGGGAACACTGCGAAATGGTATGGAATGAAATGCTTGTCGTCAATTGGCAAATTAATGAGCGTTTGATGGCCAGTTGACCTTATGTCAAGTATACGCCATGTGGCCGCCGTGTGAGTGGCAGCCGCAGCAGCAGCAGCAGCATAGCACCTTGTAATTGGATTGCAAACGTTTGTTCTGGTTCTCCTTTCTTGTATAATTTTATCAGTCTGAGTAAACATTTCCCAATGAACAACTTAGGGAGGGGGGGTAACAGCGAATGCGAAGCGAGGCAGCTGATGCAACTGAGGAGGCCCCTCTTTAAAAGGATTATTCTTGCCATAATGCACATTTGCTGATATAATAACACAACAATACATAACGAGCGGCGCAAAAGCAAAAGTCGAGAGAATGACGCAGCCCATGCGGTTGATTTCATGCAATATTGCACTTGAACTTGCACTTGACATGCAAATTGCCGATGCGATAACTGCCAATGCAATGAGGATTCCCTCGGCTAATGATCAGGGTAAACATTCCGATTGGAGGGATTTATTTCACGCAGAAATAAGTGATTTAAATGATTAACTTTAGCATGATCTTGTGATGGTAGCTTACCTTAAATTATTTAAACTAAATAATAGCTACAATTTCCCAGTACTTATAAGCATTTTAACAATTGAAATCACCAACCAACCATCTATTAAATCGATCGATCTAGCATATAGATAATGCCAACTATCAAAATGTTATTCATGATTGATTTATATAATATTTTATATATTTATTTTCATAATTTAAAGTTCCTCTTTCCAACTTCCTCTGAATAAAATATTAGTATTTATTCAACACCCACAATATGCGGTTTATTTTTATATCTCTCTTCCTTGGAGCCTTTATCTCACATCTGAATGCAAGTCTAAAATTTAATTGATGTTTTTGATAAATTACTAAATCATTTCTTAGGATGCTGTTCTTTTCAGATTTACCAACCTGGTCTGTGTAAGCCATAACAAGTCCTGGTTTTTGTATAACCACTGTAGGCTAAAAGCCGTAAATCGGAACACGGTGACCATGAATGTGAACGCAACAATTGTGCAAACAGTCAATAATGTTCGAGTCCATTATCAGGTGTTTAAGAAGGCAAGTGGCTTTAAGCCTTGGCTCCTGGCAGGCGATATGGATGTATGCCGATTTCTGAGAAGGAATTATAACCCTTTTGCGAGGCTAGTCTTTGATCTTTTTAAGGAATTTACCAATTTTAATGGCACATGCCCACTTTTGGTAAGTTTTTATAAAGTATGATAACAAAATAAATATAAATAATCTCTAATATTTCATTACAGGGCCCGCAAATTATAAAAGGATTCTATCTAAGACCCGAGCTATTAATTTTACCACTTCCAACTGGCGAATATATGTTGGCCTTAAGGTGGTTCTTTGATCAAAGACTTCAGTTTGACACCAATGTCAGTTTTGTATTCGTAGAGGATATAGGGAAATCGTAGAATTCTAAGAAAAACTACAATGCACTCCAAACAATTCCGAACTTTTAGCAATAGTTGAACAATTTAATTAAATAATTAATATTTTTTACACAGAAAAACTCTTAAATTAAAGAAATATTCACGGAATGACCTTGCTATGAACTGAATTCAATAACATGATGTCTTCTCTTGCGTATACGTAATATTTTTAGTAATCAAAAGAATTCCTTCTAGTTTTCTTTACTTCCTTCAAAGTTGCCCAATTAATCGCTCCTTTCCGTGCAATATCGATCCGTTCTAAGGCGGAACTGACCTGCAATTGATTGATCAGCTTCTCTGGGTTGTCAAGTGTGTAACCCTCAAATTGCAATTTGTTGTCGCCGCTAAAATGCAATTTCCTTCCTGTTTCCCCTCGGAGATAAACTGCTCGCTCTGGACGCTGCTGCCGGGCTGGCTGGCTGGCAGTAATTGCGATTGCAATTCCGATTGCAATTGCATTGCACATTTGCAAATGTGTTTGCGATGTTTTTTTTTTCTCACAAACGAGGTCACTAGACGAAAAGCACTTTCCCAATTTTCAGGCGATCAATGCAAATCGGAAGTGGCTCTCGCACAAGTGTTTGTGTCGAGAACATTTATACAAATGAAAAAATAAATATTACAAAAATTCAGACAGCTTAACAAACTTACAGATACATTAAGCTAATTATTAATGTGTGGAACTTGTTGTTTTTGCTGTTGCCATTTCTAATGTTGCTACTGATGTTGCATAAAATTAAAACTAAAATTCTACTATAATAAACAGAAAAAAAAAGATGAAAAATATATTTTAAACAACAGCAAAATTTATAATATACGTTCTATAAATTTCCTGATCATTCCTATGTCATATATATTAAAACCGAGCTTTTAAAACTTTTTCTGAAAATATTCTTAAATCCGTTAATGTTTTGTCTATTAATTTCCTGATTGTTCCTATGTCAGCTATGCGATATAGTCCTTCGATCTGACCAGTTAAATACTAATGAGTAAAGAAAATGGTTTAGCTCAATATAATAATAGTTTGGACAGAAGGACAAACGGACATGGCTAGATCGCCTCGGCTGATGTTGCTCCTGTAGATTGTGCTTTTCGCTGCTGTATTTGTTGCTGTTGCTGCTGCCTTTGTTGTTGTTGTTGGCAACGCAACAAGTTTCGTGTGTGTTGCCAATAAGTTGTCGCAGTCGACGTCGCTGCTCTCTCTCTCTGTCGCCCGCTGCCTCGTGTTGTTGCTATTGGCACTGTGTGCTGTTTGTTGTTATTATCGTGCGTACTTGGACCGCTCAATAACGCTCGCTGGTTGTCGCTGCCTCAGTCGACGCAGCTGCCGCCGGCCGCCTGCCTGCCTGTAAACACGAAAAAGAGGCAGAAAATAAAAATAAAAAAAAGCATAAATGGAAACGAAAGCAGAGGGTATTTAACCGACCTCAAATCAATTTGCAATTTCAGTCGATCTCCGCGTTGCAGCGTTGCATGAACTCAATTCAGTCGCGTGCTTGAAACAGAAAGTTCAACTCACCCTACTTTGTATTTAACTTTACACTTCGGAAAAAAGCAATAAAAAGCCTTACGGAAATAGTTAGGAAACGGGCAACAACAACAGCAACTTGAACTCAAAACTAAAAACTAAAAAAAACCAAAACGAAACGCCATCGAAATCGTTAATTGAACTCTTATTTTATTTATCAACTTTTGCCAAAAACGGTGTCAAGCGCGGCCTAGAAAAAGATATAAAACTAAGGCGACGAAAAAGTCGTCCCAAAAGAAATTAAATTCCAAGCACGTTGCAGACAAAATTACGCAAACAACAAACTTTATAAAAAAAAAAACGGGAAAAAACTAAAGACAACTGCAGCAGCAACTACAATTTGAACAGCTGACGACGTTCGATGAACGTTTCGGGTTACACAAATGCAGGCAAAGCTCTTGGCTAACTCCCATCCGAGGTAAAGTGCGGCGGCGGAGAGCTTTCCCCCCCCCTCCAGCTGAACTTGAAAGTGAAAGTGAAGAAAGAGGGGAAACCCCCGTCAAAGAGCAAAGAAAGAAAGAAGAAATAAGAGACCCAGGCTTGAGCCACGTTTTTCGTTTTTTTACTGTTGCCGCTTTTGCTGGAGTGTCCAAAAACCTCTCAGAGCATCAGCCAAGGTCGTCTGGATAAGTTTCAATTGTAAATATCGACATGAATCACGCCCAGGATCAGGAGCAGAAGCAGGAGGTGTACGAGGTAAAGGCCCCACACGCGGGAGCCGAGGGTCACACTTTCCTAGTAAGTCCTGTGGATCCCACACCGATCCTACAGCCCATACTCACCGCTGTGCCTGTGATGAAGCCCAGGGAATCAGCTCCAGCGATGGAGAAACCTCAGCAAGAAATGGAAGAAGAGGAGGAGCTGCCCTGCTGCAGCTCCCAGGCTGTGGTGCCGCTCTCCTCATCGCTGCCCTCCAAGCTGCTGCGTTTCCATGCCAAGCGTTCGGCTCAGGCTCTGCTCCATCAAATGGAATCCCTAGACTCCCAGCTGGGCAGCAGCAATGGCAGCTCCTCGGAGGACACTTCGCCCAGTGCACCACCCATGTCGCCCACAGATCACCAGCTAGTGGACGTGGGCATGGGCTCTTCCATAGGCGACTCCGAGGAGTCCTCGGAGGAGGGAGACGAACTGAAACCCCTGGCCGTGGACAATCACATCATGCACGAGGTGGACCTCAACGAGCGACAGAACTCACCTCCAGCGGTTCTGAGTGAGGCCAATTTGGAGAAGTTCCGCAAGCACCAGATGGACAACATCTATCTGCATCCCAACTTTAGTTTGGATGCTTCGCCACCGCCAGCTGTGGCGCCCGCCAACTCACCTGTGCTGGAGGCCAAGCGGACGCATCGCTCGTTCCTGACCCTCAAGAAGGAAAAGGAGGAGGAGCAACCGAAGGAGCTGGAGCACCATCATCACCCAGAGCGGGAGCTGGCCAGTCCCCAGGGACCCAATGAGATTGACAGTCTGGATCCTTCTCTAATTCCCAGCGAGGAACTGGCCGCCGAGATCACCGAGGCCGTGGAGTTCTACTTCTCCAACGAGAGTATTCTGAAGGATGCCTTCCTTCTCAAACACGTGCGGCGCAACAAGGAGGGCTTCGTGAGCCTCAAGTTGGTGTCCAGTTTCAAGAGAGTTCGTCAACTAACCCGCGAGTGGAAGGTCGTGGGCGATGCAGTGCGTCGCAAGTCCCGCAAGATCGAGCTCAATGATGTGGGCACCAAGGTGAGGAGGATTGATCCCTTGCCCAGTTTCGATGAGACCATGCCTTCGCGCACGATTGTGGCCTGTGACCTGCCCATGGATAAGCTGACAATTGAAAAGGTCTCGGATTTGTTCTCCCGCTGTGGAGAGATTGCCCTGATCCGCATCTTGAAACCAGGAATGGCCATTCCCGTGGATGTGCGACAGTTCATGAACAAGTATCCCGAGCTGCAGCAGAAGGAGTGCGCTTTGGTGGAGTACTTGGAGTCCTCTTCCGCTCGCGAGGCTCTTCACCTAAGTGGTCCCTTCCAGGTGTATGAGATGGTGGCTCCGAAAAAGAAGACCGGCAAAAAGGCAGCCGTCATCCAGATTGCTGCTCCAGTGGCCCGCATGGTGGAGAACTATCGCTACTACAACGATGCCAGCTACGAGAGGAGTCGCGGCGGCAGCTTCTCGGGTCACGAGACCGTTCCGGATCTGCGCTTCAAGCTGAAGAGGAACAACTCGGATTTCCAGCCGAGCTACTACCAGCAGCAGATGGCGCCCAACTACCATGCCATGCCCTACCAGCCGCAGCCGCATCAGCAGCACTTCCAGCCGCGGGGCAGCATTGGATCCGGCGGCATCCAGAACCAGGATCCCTCGGGTTTTTTCGGCTATGGTCCCAGGCGTTACAGCAACACGTCCACAATCTCCGCCAACACGGCGGCTGCCTTGGCCGAATGCTCTCCCACATCTGCTGCTGCAGTCGCTCCTAATTCTGGAGGCCATCCCATTAGCAATTTGCAGCGGCGTCTGTCCAACTGCTCCGAGCAGAACTACACACCCGAGGGAAATGCTTCCATGTCCAGGAGGGCCAGTAACTGCTCGGTAACCGATACAGGAGTTCCTCAGCGACGGGACTCCAACTGCTCGGAGAGTTGTCCTTGCTCGCGACGCGTTTCCGACTTTGGCCAGACACCAGCTGAGAACAGTTTCCGGAAGACCTCGGTCTGCTCCAATGGCAGTTGTCCCGGCAACCAGGGCCAGCAGGAGCGTCGCTTCTCCAACGGATCCATGCAGTTCGAGCGAACCTTCTCGAATGCCAGCGAGAACAGCGGCTTCTATCGTCGTCCTTCAAATGATTTCAATATTGAGAGGGAGCCCATCCAGACGGATCAGATGGTGGGTGGCGGCGGCGGTGGCTACCAGGTGTGGCCGCGCAGGTACTCCAATAACTTCCAGCAGCTGAGCAACAAGCTGGCGGCCTACGACAATGCCCAGTACATTGGCGGCAGGCGCATCTCCACGGACTCGGGCTACGATCGTCGCTGTTCCTTTGGATCGGAGTTTGAAGGATCGCCCAGATCCCGCACTGGCAGCTTCCTGAGCAACTACAAGCATGGCGGAGGCGGAGGAGATGGCTACGATGGACAGCCCAGATCTCGCACTGGCAGCTTCCTCGATGGCTCACCGCGCTCCCGCTCGGGATCCTTTGCCCAGCGGGCGGCCGAGAGCCTGGTGCGCACCCCCATGGGTCCGGATGGGAGCAAGGGCTTTGGCCAGCGGGCCAGGAAGTTTGGCCAGGCCATATCACCTGTCTAAGAGAAGATCGTAGAATTTTGTTGATTAATTTTAGGGGGAAGATAAACATAAACTGTTATAGAACTCCGTTTAAAGCGGGTAATCGTATGTGAAATTAATGGCTGTACACTGTGATGCTGTCCAACTTGTTAAATGTCCCACAAACACACACACACATACACCCCTAGAGCAACTTAGGTTAGGAACAGGGAGACCTATATTATCACTGAAATTTACGAGGGGCTTTTGTCAGGCTAATGTGGAACCATGTCTGCCCATTATTATATTTTTACATGCAACATAACTACAACAATCACTGCCAGTAGGTTAAGTTTAAACAAAATTCTGGAAATCACTTATTAATTGGCTTGGTAGACGCATAAGATATACTTAACTAATCAAAGTAATCAATATATACGATTGACCATTAACCAGTTGATAGTTTGTAGGTTTTACTAATCACCATTGTTATTATTATTATTGAACTATGATTACTAGAAGTAGAGAACGGGCCCAACTATATTCACAAAGTCTCACATGACTTCTAGAGCTCCGTATGTCCTTATGATAATCCACTGCTGACTTATATGCAGGTTTATTAATGTTTTTATTGCCAATAAAAGTTCGCAATTAGGTTAGGCACATATAGGATAGTCCAAAACCCATCAATCAAACGGCTGCCATAAAAATCAGATATATAGAAACGTGGCCATAGTTACCAGATGCAAATAGTACGGATGTTGTAATTGGAAGAAGGTGCGCCAGGGATCCAAGGAAAAATTTAATTAGAGTCTCAGGTCATTAGGTTTAGCCCCAGCAGGTTCCACATTATCTTCACAAACCCCTTAAATCGTAACTTTTCTTTTTATTTTTTATGTTTTTATTAATTCAACACACCTTTGTTCTTCAATTAAAAGTATAGTTAGCTTAATGATTACACACGTAGTTTAAGGAAACTTGGTTGTCCTTCGGCCGGAGGAAACAGCAAAACGGATTATTACAGGAGAGAATAAAAATATTTTTCATTTTTAGCTTTTAATTTCAATTTTCTACAGAAGCATTAATCTGTTAATTAATGTTTACCCAAAATGCAATAAATTATATATTATGCGTGTTAACCATAAATAAACCTATTACAAAAAAACAAACAAAAAGCGAACGAATTTCGGAGGGATTTGCAGTTGCAATTGGTTTTGGGCTACTTTTTGCGGATAACGGTCTACGGTTATTATTATTAACCAACAATGGTGAACTTGAAATGGAGCTTAGCTAACAATTTGCTGTCTTTTTCGCCAAATCATTTAACGAATCTTGCGCAATGCTCCCCGGCTGCTCGAAACTGAAAGCGAAATTCGCGCCACTCGAGAACCGAAGGTAACTAGGCCAACGAAATAGCCACAAAAAATCAGCCAAAATATATAAATATATATATAGTATAACAGCAAATCTCAACCAGTCTGCCTTGCCTGTGTGAAAGCAACAATTTGAATTTTATTGAATAATATTCGTAATTCGTAATTACGGCCACTGCCTGGCCGAAAAGTTTGTCTTCGCAAAGTGACACGAGCGTGACGCATGCGCCCCCAACTCGATTTTTTGCGATATTTTTTTTTTCTTTCAGATTTCTGACTTGGGTTTTGGGTTTGATTTTTTTTTTTTATTATTTTTTGGGCGAACTCGCCCGCGGTTCATAATTGTTCATAAAGCGGCCGTTAGCATTGTTATTGCCGAGTTGCCAGCAGCAGCCTCTGGGCCGAAAACGAATTTTTTCGAGTGCTCACACACTCGGATCTTAATCGTTGCCGTGCGTGCGATTTTTTTGCGGTCCCAAGGTATTTGTTGTTCACTTTTCAGTTCATTTTTTCTTATTTCTTTTTTGTTTTTGTCGTTTTTGCTTCTTTTCGATTCGATTTATTAAACAATTTCAATGGGTATACAACGCTCGTACACACAAGTGAATGATTTTTTGCACACACGCATCCCGCCATGCCGCCCACAGCGGGCTAAAGTGCACTGGAAATAAAATTTGTTGTAATTCAATATAATTTTTGAATTAATAAGCAACTAGTTAACTTTAATTACTAAAAATATATATTAAAGCATGTGAAGGGAATTAAATAAATGTAAAAAATAAATATATTTGGTTTTTAAATAAAAATCTTAATTGGGTTTCGTTATAACTCTAACTTAAATTTTGTTTAAGAGAAAATATTTAAATTAAGAATTTAACAGGGCTAGACAAAGGTTGCTAAAACACCCAAAAATTCTGCTAAAATAACTGTCATAAAATTACCATTGAATAAAAACACAAATAAAATTTTACAAAAATTAAAACCCCCATAACCCATTAATTTTTTCGTGTGTACCCATATCCATGCAAAGAAACCCGTTTTTTTTCGGGGCGCTTGGCCAGCGAGCTGAACTAATTGTCGCACAATTTTTCACCGCGTGGGCAAAATCCAAAAGTGCAGCCACACACAAGATCTAGGTGGTCGATGGCCAACGGGAAGCATTTTGTGCGTACATTGCATAACAGCCAAGTCCCGCGAGGGAGCACTAAATATTATCCCCTTCGAGCTCCTTCTAAATAATCACATAGCTGGGGTTCATGTGTTCGCTTGATTAAACAACTTCCTGGCACTCACTTTTAACTGGCGAATTCCCTTTCTTAAATTTATGCTAATTAAACGTACTCAAAACAGGAACAAAAAGTGAATAAAAAACCAGAAAGAAAAAACCAGTCTCCTGCCTCGTGTGTTTTCCAGAACAACGCGCACTCATTAAGTGAGAGTTCATCTCCCGTCGATCGGGATAAATATAAATTCCAGTGAATTATCGCCATCGAATTTGGGTATAAATTGTTGAGAGTTGATAACTCAGTTCATTGATGACATAATGCGATGAGTAAGGAGCGGTGATTTTTTTCGATTTTCAATTTAAATCTTAACATTTTAAAGAATAAATTAAATAACTATAATAATTACCTTTTTTCCTCATAGTTATTAACTCTATAAACATAATAAGCCATTAAATATTATTACAATATCCTATACTTTTCTCATACATTTTCTCACCGTGCAACCAACACTGACCTTAGCCAAGTCTAAACATTTTTTTTTTTTGGCAAGCTCTCGCATCCTTGGACAGCCTAAAAATGCCTCAGACCGCTCGCTCAATGATAGAATCCGCCGGCGGTTAGAACATAGAACGTGATGCTCAGCATACCGCCTCGATCAACCCTGACCGTCATTTGTCGCTCGCCAGAATGTACTCGCACATCTCGATGTAAGCTCTTTGCACGGCCAAATGGGCGTATACTTGATTTCCGGATACTGAATGCTCTCCTTCGACGCATTGCGCCGCGTCATCTTCAAGTTCAAAAGGCAAACCGATATTCGTATTTATAAATAAAAGTAACCTTAGCGGCTGGCGTACTTGAAGTGCTCGTAGAAATTTCCGCACCACATTATTAACAGTGCCAGTCATGTGTCGAGCGAGCAACCACATCATCATCATCAGTTCGTCGTCGACGTATTGATGAAATGCCACATTGTAAGCCAAAATAAGTATACGCACCGTGGCTGTCTCAGTTGCATAAACAACAAAAACGGCAACGATGCTGACCTCAACACGTTCGTTCTCATCGCCGCAGCGCAATTGGCTAAATCAAATAAATAGTCATACGAAAAACATCAGAAATCAACAATTACACTTCTAGCTATCAGACGCGAGGCGAAAGCTAATGATAATTCTGTTGTTGATACTGGAATGGCCCAGAAATAACGTGGGATTTGTTTAGTTTTCGATTGACCATAAGTAGGCAGCATTTGTGGGGGGAAGCTTAAACTGACCTAGGATAACTAAGCGATTAGTGGGTGAATTTCGGTATTGTAAATAACTTTTAAGTTGTAAATGTGTGTATAACATGTAGAAGAAGACATTTCTTTTCATAAAATAAATTAAAATAATTTAAATTCTTTTTTTTCACTTAAAATAAAGCAAATCAAAACTCTACATGAGAATAAATTCTTTACTATAAATTTACTTGCCTTATTACTTACTCGACATGTTTCATCGTGCATTGACATGTATTTTCTTCAAATTTAAAGCCTACTTTTAGGCCTTTCCATTTGAAAAAAGTTGGCAGCTCTGTTTATTAACAGGCGGAAAATATGAAACACAGGTTTAATGCTACTATAAATTCGAAATAAACACAAACAAGACATTAAACCAAAAAATAAAATGAGCAATTCATTTTATTTCCAATTTAAAACCCAAAACTTAAATAAAACACCAGTTTCCATTAATTTTTGATTGCTTTTGTGCTAGTTATTTTTATTTCGCTTTGTTATTTTGTTATTTTGTAATACTTGTTGTCTTTCTTTTTTGTTTTTTTTTTTTTTTTCTGGAGCAAACAAACAAATTCAACTACATTGGCTCGAGGGGAGTTTTGATTTATATCTTTTAAGTTTTTTCTCGGGGGATTTTTGCCTAAGACTAATATGTGTATATTTTAAATATAGCTTTCCACATCCATTAACTTAACATTCTTAGGTTTGTGTGTGTGTTTTTGTTGTCCGCTAATTAATTAATTAAGGTATTTTGACTAACAATTAAAATGTAATCGAGGTACTATTAAATTAGACATTCGCTAATGCTCATTATTTGCTCTGTTTTTTGTGCATGCAATTTGACTATTTGTTTCTTTGTTAGGGGCATTCGCCGTTTTTTTGGTCCCTCCTCCGCCTCGATTCAGACCAGGCTAATGCTGAGGCCGCGGGGCAACCGCAGGCCGGCGAGTTGGAGAGGAGCATGGTGGGAATCTCGGTGGTTGCGGTGACTCTGCGGTAACGGCAGTGGTGTTTCCTTCGCTTCCGCTTCCTGCACCACTTCCAGTTCCGCCAGTTCCTCCTCCTCCTCCTCCTGGTTGCCATTCTCCTTGTCATCCTCCTCGGTAACCTGATAGCTGAGGCAGCGTCGGGCTTTGGTGGTGTTGTTGTTGTTGGTGGTGGGCAGGACTTCGGATATGGCGCTATCAAATTCCAGCAGGATCTCGTCTTCATCGAGGGCTCGCGTCCAGCGCGGCCTCTCTTTCAGGGGACTCATGATCTGCGGGACTGAGGAGGAGTTGGTGGATGCTGAATTTGACTGTTGCTCCCTGCTGAGTGTGGTTCCCAATCGCCGGAACATGGCCACCACCTTGCCATCCACACTGGGCTGCGGGAATCTTTGGTAAGTCGGCGAGGGATTCTGGGCACTCAAAACGGGTGTAGGTGTTGAGGACGCCTCCTTGACTACGCGCTCGATTGGCCTTCTCCTGGGCGCCACACACTCCACCCGACAGAGCACATTGCTCCGTCGCTGACTCTGCCTAAGGTACACCTGGAACACCTGGCTCTTCTTCTTGGGACTGCGGCGCAGAGTCTCCAGGCAGCATTGCCGCAGTATACGGTTTACCCGGCTCACGGAGGCACTGCGTCGGCTGATCCTTCGCTTGCCGTAGGTTATGGGTGAGGGTGCGGGTACAGCTGTAGGTGGATTTACGGGAACTTGGAACTGAGGCTGAGGCTGGGGCTGGGGCTGTGGCTGAGCCTGGGCCTGGGGCTGGACTCGCACCTGGGGCCGTACCATAGCCACAGGACGCAGCTTGGTGCCCTCCTGCTGCAGGACATTGTTGCCCATGTGTGAGGGACTCTGGCTCTGGCTCTCAGCCTCATTGCTGTTGACCGCCTGCAGAGAGTGCCAGTTGATCAGCCAGTTGTTGCAGCTGAAGCAGAGGAACTTGTCCTCATTCAAGGGCTGTAAGTAAAAGAGAAAAGAATTAAGTTAGTTATTTAATCATAAAAAATAACAAGGAAGTAGTATATGATCCCAAAAGTCAACCCAAATTCAATGGCTTGTCCTGTGAACTCCGGCCAAGCATAAACACAAAATAAACCTTTCGATACGCCTATGCACTTAGTGATCGCTCTCGGGACCCGACCACTAATGAGCATCGAACCAAAGGTGCAAAAAATAACATAACAATTTCAAAAACAACTGCCAGACAGGCCGGGCATATTAATTACCCCAGAGCTGGAGATCCCGAGAGCTAAAGACCAGACCTCAACATTCCTGGGGTATCAATAATTTCGTGCACCTGCCAACAAAAAAACTAAGCGCCCAACAGCAGCTGGCGGCCCAAAAGGTACGAAAAACCAGTCAAAAGCTAAAAGGGATATTCGGTTAGTAAACCAGTTTCGCCAAGGGACACGCGCCCTATCGATACGGACTGGAACGCAGACAGAGAACTGGGTTAAGACCCAACTATGACGGATATTAGGCACGCGCATGCGCGACAGCTGCTCCTCGCATTAGATAAAGGTAGCCAGGGTAAGGGCAGGGGCTCAGGACAGGATAGGGACCCAGGCAGAGGGACACAGACAGCACGAGGGGATGGAGGATCAGGATCAGGAGCGATTGTGGCTGCCTGTTTACCTTTAACTCGGCGCTGAAAAGGTGTGCGCGCTCCAAGGGCCCATATGTAAACGGTATAATAATGCAAATTGCAGGCCAGGTGCAAAGCAGACAGAAAGCCACACACACGAATATAGTATCTGGCAGGTACACAGAAGGAAAATGTTTATATATTATAGAGAGAGGGGATTTTTTAAGGGAAAAAAAAACTAGGAATAAAATAGAAGTCGAGTTGTACTACAAGATCAGTTAAGGCATAAAAAATCATCAGAAAATTATCAAACATGAATTCTACTCACTTGAATGTCTTCGCAAAATATGCGCATTCCCAGAAAATATTCAAAAATATCTCTCAAATAATGTAATATTTAAAAAAAATTTTTGTAGACCTCAATAATATTTGTATCACTATATTTTCATTTCTCTATCATCAAACTTCAAAATTTATTTGAATTTCCAACAGAATCTCCTTTTATTTCTCTCTGTGCTTCTGAGCGGGTGGTCAGGGGGTGTGGACTGAAAATTGATTGCAACTGTTGTTGCTTTATTTTTGTAGAATTCCATTTGCGAGGGTGTAAATTCTCTGGGGGGTGATCGGTTGCCAGGCTGCGATCGCGGCAGGTGGTGTAAATGTATATACAGTTGTATAGGGTTTCGCAATAACGGTTCAAAGTAAATTCTAACGATCCCGAGGGGGTGAAAATAGAGGGTGAGCTTGAGGGTCGTGAGTTGCGGTGGGGAACACAGAGGTACTTTATTATTATTCTTTAATTATATGGCAAACAGTTCAAGTAGTCTGCTATTAAAAAACAGAATAAGAAACCATCAAAGGTTTATCACAAAATAATAGAAACTTTTCTCTTTCTTCAATTATTTTCTAATTGAAAAAAGGTCATCATTTTAAGAATTTTCCTACCCACAAGTATCCATATCAGCTTGACCCATTTCTTTCTTTATTTTTCTTTTCTAATCCAATATCAAGGAAACCTTAGCAATAACCTTTCCCCGAAAAACCAAACTAGAAGAAGACCTAGCAATTAGAGCCGTGTCTAGTTTTTCGTTTTTATTTTTCCACACTTCAAGGACTTCCTTCGCCTCTAATTTTTAGGGACTTCAAATCTCTGGCATTTTATTTTTAGGGGTAGGATCCTTTGTTTGATTTTGCGCAGTCCAAGGAACCGGAATTTCTTTCTTTAAGATTTGGCATTGTTTGAAAGAGGGTTCAACCACCGTAGTTGTGCGGCTCTAACGAATATTTCCCGGCGATAAATACAATAAACCGGGAACTCAGACTCAGTTCAGGTATTCAATAGCTGATATGCGAAAAAAACAACACACACAAAACCGAGAAGAAGGTATGAAGAGCTGATAAAGCAGCAGCAGAAAAATCAGGGAACCCTGATGGGTTGCATTTTGAGTGCTGAGCGGCAAATACAGCTGTCGTTTGGGAGAAGAACACTGGGAAAAACGATTTTCTATATTCTAAAAATATATTTAAAAATTTGTTAAATTAATTAGGACTACTACTGTATGCCTTATACTCCCATGAATAGTTTGTCTTTTCCTATAAATTATATCCTATCACCATATAGTTTTTTCTGTGTGTATAAAACCCAAAGAGAGGGTGAAGTGTAGTATTGGAAAGGTTCGTTCACTGCCCGCAGAAATTGGAGCAATCTCGGCACTCCTTGGCCAATCCGCCGCACATCTGCCCTCTGTGAGCGAGCAGGTTTCGCTGCGGCGGCGGTACAGGTAGCGAGGAGTTGGAGTGCCGAATGTAATCCGAGACCCGAAACTCACTTCCACAGAAAACAAACTAAGGATCTCCAGCCAGGATCGGTTTCCCTGGCCATCATCTTCCGCTGTCGCATTTCCCACACACCATCCACACACATATTAGAACAAGCTGTTGGAAATTATGAGAAAGGAATCGAACTAAGTGGCGGCGCATATGCAAAGTGTCCAATTACCGAACGTAGTCAGCTGCCGGGAGACAGGATATGCAGTTCATAGATCAGAGCAGTAAAAAAAGAAAGGAGCAAAGATGGAGAAGAAGAGATCTTAATCTTGGATGAGCTGAGATTACCATCTGACTTTGTTCATTTAAACAGTTCTTTAAGAGATCTGAAGGTTTATCATTTTGATAAGGAAAAGGGAAGGTAGGAAATAAACATTTTAAAAGGATTTTTCGTAAAATGTTTCTAGAAATATTCACTTACAAGGAAGGATAGGAAAGAATGCAGATACTTAAATACATTTTGTATGAAATATTATTGCCTTTGCAGTAATTTGCTTTTAATAAGCTTGTGAGCCTCATACATTTTCCAGGAATATATATAATAATTTATATATATTTTCACATAACCCAAAATCTATTAAAATCCTATTAAAAGAGTCTCCTTGAAGTTGTGAAAATTAAATCTTCCCGCTTTATCCTTGAAACCTTGTTTCCAGCATTTCTTTCCGTGTGGGATGCTGGTCGGTAAGGAGTTACCTGCGACTCTACCTGCACCACCCCTCAGTTCTACCTTTTCTACCTTCCGCTTCTTCTTCTACTCCTCTTCCGCCCCATGGAGTTCATCCCCAGTTTAACCCAAAAACACACACGCGCACGGGGCAGAAACTTTCGTCGTCGTCGTCGTCGTCGAAGGACGTTGTGAATGTTGCATGACTCATCCGCCGAGTTGCCTCAGTATCGATTTTTACGAGCTCGTGCGAGAGCATATCCTTCCCACATATTCCCGTTAGGAAAATCCATACCTGAAACTTGAATTTCGCCTGGATCAACTGGACAATGTTGGGGCCGGAGCGGGGCTCGTAGATATTGATCGTCTGATTGGTGTGGCAGCCGCAAATGAGGCAGGTGCGCTTCAGGTATTCCGAGGAGGCGGCGGGTGCCACCACGGCGGGCGCCGCCTGCTGCTGCTGCTGATTATTCGCAGACATCCTGGCGATTTTTTCACTCCCGCTCTCTCTCTTGGTGTCTCCCTATCCGTCTCTGACGTCACAAATGGTCACGGATATAGTTATAACTTCACCGTTTTGTTTCGCTTCTCGTAATGCTTGTTTCTTTTTTTTTACTTTTTTTGTGTGTTATTTTTGGGGTGGCGCGAAAAAGTGGCAAACAACAAATTTGTGAGACGGCGCGTGAGCGGGAGAATGGACTAAGCGAAGCGGAGCGGCACGTCCTTCGCGTTGCACGCACAAAATTCGAATGAGACAGGAGCGGCGCACACGAAGCGGCATTCAGGCAGGGCTCGATTTTGGGTTCGGCTTCGGTTTCGTGCCTCTTCTCATTCGTGCCACTGAACTGCACTGGGAGAAAAGCCTGGGATAAGGGTAGCAGGAGCCAG
The DNA here is from genome assembly GCA_018904815.1 of Drosophila ogumai. Lineage (NCBI taxonomy): Eukaryota > Metazoa > Arthropoda > Insecta > Diptera > Drosophilidae > Drosophila > Drosophila ogumai. The sequence continues at coordinate 2,187 of JAEIIJ010009427.1, read as the reverse complement.
GGCAGCAGCAGGCATAGGGCATCGTGCAACCTTGTCAACATATGTTCACATTTGAGGGCGCCAAAAGGCATGTTGAGTGGCACAATGACTAGTGCGAATTTTAGAACAGGAAAAGGAAGTTTCCCTTTAGATTTTAAAAGGAAATACGTTGAGGAGTAACTAAGATTTTGTAGGTACTATTTATAATTGTAGTATTTTTGTAAAGGTATATGATTAAAAAATTAAATAGGCATTTTAATTTGTTTATTTTTTATAAATAATATTGAGGTCCATTCTAAAATTACGAGTAATAGCCAAGTAATCTTTTTTTAATATATTTAATAATATAATACACTATATACTTTAAATTTTTAATTTGTAAAACTCAGTTATGATTTTTAATTTAATAAAAATTTTACAAAAATAAATACAGTTATAAGAAAGAATATGTATTTATATTTTTATTAAAATGTTTATTATTTCTCACGTTTTCTTTGGTTTAATTTATGGAAGGAAAATAACTTCGGGATGCCGGATTTTCTATAGTTTGCAATTGGATCAGGAAAATCGATAATGAAGCGGCGATTTTCATAGTAAATTAATGTGAAATCTTTAAATATTTGTTATTATATATTTTCACCATTTTATGTAAACAAAAAAATACTTATATTTATAACTAGTAATAAAGGTAATCGATAATTAGCATAATTCCCAGAGATGTTAATGAGATACATGCATACTTAACACTATATAAGTGGTGTTAATACACCTCCAATTAACCCTCCTTGACCAACTATGGTAACTTGACCTATCTGAACTTTCTGAACTCAGTTTACCTTATTTGCTTAAACTCTTTTGCATCTATTAAAGTCCCCTGTAAAATCGGTGGCAGCTGCGATTGAGCGACAAACTCGGCATTTAATGTGGAGAAGCCGTCCGCCGGCGACTTATCATTATGGAGAAGCCACCGGCTCACCGGCTCACCAGCTCAACATGTAGTACGCCGCTGCCTGCAGCATGTGTGCATTGCGGGCTCATCAACAGGCTGCCGAGTGTCTGCTGCCCTCCAACACCGATCCGATCCTCAGAGGTTCGGGGCATCAACGGCAGCTGCTCCAAAATACAAAAGGTGCGTTTCGGTTTTTTGTTGTTTTCCCATTTTTATTTTTTATATATTTTTTTCTTTTTTTTTCGGGCAGCTCAATCATATGTTCTCTGTGCTCTGTGGCTCATTTTGAGCCGGTGTGTTGCAGCTTGCAACCGGATTTCTTGCTCGGCGACGACAGATGTTTCTTCTTTTTTTTCCTTAGCCCGAACCTTCTTCTTGGCTGACTCTTCTCCGTTTTGCACCTCCTCTCTTATGTTTTTCCTTGGGATCTCTGACTGGGTTAACTGGCGCTGCCTGCCGCTACTTTTACTACGCATCTCCGTCGATAGTAAACAAAGGAGTAAGCAGGGCAAGGCATTCGCAGGCGCAATCGCCATCGGATTCGGAATCGTATCCCTTCATGAATGAAAATATGAATGGAGTGAAAAAAGGAAGTGGGACGCGAATCGAACGAAAAATGTATCCGCCAGAGACCCTCGATTTCCTTGCCATATGTGTAGCAAATCTCCATATCGATCCGAGTTCGACAGAGGAAGTGCCCGAGGTGGTGGTAGGATGTGTTGATCTGGGGATAAAAAGTGGATAAGTGCTGTAAATATTTGATAATACTTACGTAAGCTCGAGATATATATTTTATACATGCATAATTTTTAAACCCTTGCATAACACCTGTAATTTCAGTCAGTCGTTTGCAACTCAGTAAAAGAGTCATAACCGACCATATAAATCATATATCATAAAAAGCCCAGCTGAACAATTTTATCAAAACGTTATTAGGGGTTACATCGTTAAAATTGTTGAAAATTAATAAATAATATATCAATTTTTAAATTTTTAAATTTTTAAATTTTTAAATTATTCGGTTGATTTGTTAAGCCCGCTAGCACAGTAAACGACTAGCACATTAATCCATTTTTGACTTAGTTCTTATTTATACACTATATAGTGTAGTGTAGGGTATACAGTAGCCTTTCTTTCTAGTTTTTATTATTATACAATAATCTGCAAAATTTATCTGGAAATATTTTTAAATAAAAAATTTATTGAATTATTTTATATTTTAAAATTTTAGTACAATTGACAGAGCCATCTGTGGGTGT
>JAEIIJ010009413.1:0-22330 GCA_018904815.1 Drosophila ogumai | reverse complement strand
TTTTTTTTTTTTTTTTGGGCCTGCAAAGAAAACAAAATCGTTTTAATGAGTACATAGAAGTGACAAAAAGATGTGGCGATGCAGTATGAACAAAAACCAAGGCCATTTTGTTTCTTAAGAGCAAAAAAATCTCATACTACTATTGCATACATAATAAATTAATTAAAAAAGTTCAAAAAAACCTTTTAGAAGTTTGAAAATTAAGACAAAAGCGAGTGGCCCTAGTCTTAAGACAAATTTTCCATAAAATCAAGAAAAAGGGGTATTAGAACCAGTTGGGAATTATATGCACACATGTAGGAGATGTGTTCGTAAATATTGAAAACATTAAAAGTGACCCTGCTTTTTCTCTTTTATTAAATAAAAATACTTTTTGTATTGCCTAGTGCTTAGAATGTTATATTTATGTTATGTATCTTTGATAAATATTTAATATATTTAACAATTGACTAAATATCGATACAACCTATTGTCAAACTAAACAATATTCATTTTCTTTTCTTAGAAAAAGCTTTGAATATCTATATTTTTAGTTTTTCAGACATTTCAGACATTCAAATTTCAAAATCGAATACCGTTATCCCTTTCATTGATCTAACATTGACGAGATTTTGATGCCTAGTTTTTTGATGGACAACCACAATGGTGCCTAATTATGGTATTCCGGTTGGTCGATGGTACCCTGAGGCCTGAATGCCGCTTTAAATTGTGTGGTTTTAAAGCCAAAGTAAGTCGGTAAAAACAATTGCACACACACACACATGCATTTATAATTCATTTTGTATTTTGGACAAACTCCCCTTCACCCTCTTTTCGTTACCCCCTCCGACACTCAACAAATTAAGCTTTAATGAGCCGCAGAGGAAACATTTTTGTGTGCTGTGCACTTTTTAGTTGATTTATTCCCAACTCCTCAGCGCCTAAGCTCGAGAGCGGTGGTGGTGGCAGATTGCAGCCAATTAACGCTGCTGCTGCAATTAATTTTAAATGCATCGCATCAAAACTAATTGCTCAAAACTGAATTAATTAAAAAAATACAAATACTGCCAGCGCGCAAGCCAAATAAACACAAGTAACCAACCAGGAGCAGCGCCGGCAACAGCAGCAGCAGCGGAGTGGGAAGTGTCAACGTGGTTTAGTCGAAGCAGGCATACCCATTATTCAAGCAATATTTACAGGGTAAGAAATTAAGTATTTATGAGAAGGGGAAAAAAATTCTAAAAATCGAGATCTGAAAATTAGATAGACTAGAATAAATATATTTTTTTATATTATTATTTTCTGTTAAAAAAAAATATATATATTAATAATACCCTGTAGGGGGTATAGCTTAAAAAAATTAAATAAAAATATTTGCTTCATGTACATCAATTAAATCGATATAAGTCCCTAGTTCAGCGAAAATACTGCTAACGCTGCCTTAAAAATTCCCAACGGGTTCTAGTAACAAACTGATTATTGATCAAATTATACATGGCTTAATAAATAATTATGTGTTCTTGATAGAACTCTAAAATTATTATTTATAAATGGTAAATTAGAACCACATTTTAAGTTTGAATAATCTAATATAATATAAATTATAAATATATACAATAAAAACAAACAAAGTAATAACAACGTTCATTACATGTTCCTAAACATATTATATTTTCAGTTTTACAATTCCAGTTTTCACAATTACACCTTTAAATTTTTCCCTACATTTAATAAAATTAAAATTAAAATTCTAAAATAATACAAAGCAAATTTATAATTATTTTCTATTAATTTTCAGATTGTTCCTATATGACTCGTCAGACTTCAATTGCAAGCTTCTTCCTAAAATTAAAATACCCAGCAAGGGTATACAAATTCAAAATCAATGCAAAGATATTGGTTTATTTTCTTGAAGTATTTTATTTTTTATTCCTGCTCACTTTTGATCGCTCAAAGGCGTGCCATAAATCTTGGACAGCCTCACATACCCCTTGCGTCGCCATAAGGCAAGGCATTGGCAAAAGGAAGGCGAAGGACGAATTGGAATCGGTGGAGGGGCAGAAGGAGGATTAGAAGGGGGGCACTGGGGCTGGCTCTAGGGGGTGGGGTAGAGCAGCAGCAACAAAGTGTGGTGAACGGAGGCGCCATATTGTTAACAATTCTGTGTGCATACTAAAATGGCACCACCTCTCCACCTCCACCGCCTTTCAGCTGGTTTCCCTTGATGCCGTTGTGTTTAATTTCTTTTTGCTGCTGCTGCTGCTGCTGCTGCTATTTCTTCTGCTTTTCCTTCACTCTTCCCTGCCTACGCTTTCCACGATTTTCCTCTGCTTTTCCGCTGCTACCGCTGCTGCTGCTGCTTCTGCTGCCTTTGCGCGCGGCATGCAAATGAAATGTCATAAAAATTGCAACTCGGCAGCGACGCCGACAGCCGGCAGCGGCGTCAATGTTGCAGCTGCCACAGTTGTTGCACGGTGAGAAAATACGTAGTACATATAAAATTCAAATAAAGAAAGAAGTCAAAACTTTTGTAAATTAAGAGAAAATATTGAATATATATTAAATATATTAAATAATGAAAATATTGAAAAAAAAATATTTACGCTTAGTAGTTAAAAAGTTAAACATAGTTTTGTAGGTTTTTTAAGTTTTCAAGTTAAAAATGAATACTTATAAGGGATGTATTTATATCGATTATCATATTAAATATTTCAACTCTAATATACAAACTTTTTAAATATAGAAAAAATGCCTTCAATTTAAACTATAATAAATCGAATCTTTTAAACATTTTAATTTAATTATTATTTAAGAAAAACTTCGCACTTAACACAAAATCAAAAATAAAGTAAACTTTAAAATATAAAATATTTAAAAATCGAAATATATCGAAATATGGGGTTAAAATATCGATATTATCAAAATTCAATATCATAAATATTTAATTAAATTTATGTTGTCTCCTTTTCATGTTATTTCATCCCTACAAAATTTTTGTAAATAAATAATAAATAAATTCAAATCCTGGTTAATTTTTAATTTTTAAATTTATTTGCTGTGCTGCTGCTGCTGTCAACCGCAGCAACGGAGCAGCGACGCAGCGCGCATATTTTTTCAGCAATTTTTTTCTATTTTCTTTTTTTTTTTAATTTTAGAAAAATGTAGACAACATTTTCTTTCCTTCGGTTCTTCTGCTTTGCCTGCCGCCTGCTGCCGCCTGCTCCTTCGTTCTGTGGCAATGTTGCATAAATGAGAACGGGAATAGAAAAATGCACAGAGGCCGCACCGCACCACACATGTCCTGGGAGAGAGAGTGGCCAAAGGACGGGGGCAAAGAGGGGCAACGAGGGTGCAAGGGTAAGGAAGAAGGCCAACGACAGTTTAGAAAATGTGTAAAAGTATTAAATTTCAGGCGTCCAGGCCGCAACAGCGGAACTGAATGGCATACAAGGTTCCGCCAGGAGTTCAGGAGGTGGCCCAGAGCTTGTGGTTCGGGGGCCACCAGGATCAACGGACACACAGAGAGAGAGCTGCGGTTACCCATTCCCCCAAAGGCATGTGAATGGCAACAGCCCTACGAACAACAGGATATTGGTAGTTGAGGCGTTACCAAAAAAATCTAAAGCTGCCCGAAATTAATTACTCTGTGAAATTGTAATTACTCTTGAAAGTTGAGCTGAACTTTTCGCCTGATTTGTAATCAATATTCTTTTGAGCATTACAAAAATTCCAAACAAAATTTTAAAGGCAAGGCTTAAACTAGTATTTTTTTGGATTTCCTTAGCATCAGATTTCCTTTACTACAATTATTCTAGTTTTCTATCCTTTGTGGAAATTTCTCCCTGCTGTTTATCCACCCTAACCCCCACTTGCCTTTACCTTTACCATTTCCATTGTACTCATTTTTTTCCATCTTCTCTAAGCTCCTTGTGGACATATTTCCCCCATTTACTCCTCCAAAAATTCTCCATTATCCCATTGGATTGAATGCGTCCAGCTCCTTTTACGAGTTGCTGCCATTTTAAACGACCGCCTTAACTCTTTCGCCTGTGCATTTCCCAAAAAATCGTGTCACACTTGCAGCAGTTAAAGGCAAAGAAGATGTACAGCCCCCCCTCAACTTTTCCTCCCCTTTTTCCGCCATCATCTGGCACCACTTCCTCTACACTCAATGCACTTGATGATGATGTTGCTTCAACTTCTCCTAGCAGGGAGCCGTCCTGCCAGGCCATGCCGTGCGGCTTGGACTGCCCGGACTGCTGATGACCACAGGCACCGCACACTTGACAGGCACCCCTCCAGATCCCCAAGACCCTGGACGCGCTTTGGAGTCCCACCCACCCCCTCTAACAATGTGCCAAATGTGCGTGCAAAGTTTTTCCACATCGAGGCAACTTTCATCGGGCTTAAGCCCGGGTCTCGGAAAATCGGTCTCATATGGTGGCCCTGTCCGAAGAAAACGCCTCGAACTGAGTCCCCTTGGGCAGGGGCGTTGCAAGATCCTATTTGTAACTCAGAAGGGTTTTATTTTGATTTCATGACAAGATTCAAGGCAATTTAATAATAAGCAAGCTGCATTTTTAATCATTTTAAACGGGTCCTTAATCAATTTAATCTTTTATACAATTTCCTGGACTAAAATTTCTAAAAATTAACCTCAAGAAATCTTAATCTGTTGGTAAAATATTTGTAATTAATTAAGAAATAATTTCAATAAAATTTATGACAAGTCTAAAGCCCCAACTCTAGCGAGCAATTACAGCTGTTTGAGAATTTCAATTAAAATTAAACCAAAAAAACAGCAACAAACTAATTTACTAAAAATACAAAAACTAAGATAAAAGAATTCAACATTTTATAAAAATTATGTAGCTAAAAAGAGCTAGAAAATATAAAAAATTATTTAAAAAAACAAGTCTTATCGTTGTTGTGACACCGCTCAAGCAATTACTCGTTCTCGTTCTCATTTTTTACTCTCTGCATATTCTGTCGCTATTGTTCTTGCCACTCGTTGCATTTATACATTTAAATCTAGTAATCTAGTTCCTTTTTAGAGAAACTAATTTAATTTATTATATTTAAACCCTTTTGTGTTAAAAGAAATTTCGATTTGTCTATATTTTTCCAATGATTCCAAACTTCCCCTCGAGCTACGCCACTGTCCCATTTTAATTCCTCCCCCCCTATTCGGGGAAATTCCTCGAAAATACTGCAGGAGGGAACTGATCAAAATTATTTGAAGCTTTTGCAATTTTTGTAATTAAGCGAACAAAGCCAAACATTGGCTCAGGCATTTTCCTCATTGTCCGAGCGATGGGTCGAGGTCGGGTGATTGGTGGTCACTGGGAGGAGGAGGAGTAGGAGGGCGGGTGCACTCTCGAGTCGAGTATGTGTGTGTGTGTGTGAATGTGTGTAATCTGCTGCTGCAAGTGGCAGCTGAAAGTGCTAGTTTTATTGTTGTTACTGTTACTGTTACTGCTGCTGCAGTTGCCTTTGCCGTGCCTTTACTTTGGCTGTAAAGTTGCCGGACAACTGAAAAACTGCAGCATGCAAATCGAAAAATAATTACAATTGCGCAAAGTTTTAAAACGAACAGACAACTGAGGCTGAGGCTGAGGCTGAGGCTCTATAGGAAGCGAGGGGCAGGCGGCAGGATGAGTTATCCTTAGGGCCATGAAGGGTAGCGACGGGTAGGGCCCTGATTTCTTTCCGTTTCCTGTGGAGAGAGCTGGTGAGACAGGGGTTTGGGGGCCGTCGTCCAATGTCAGTGAGAATTGTAGATAAACCACATATGTAAGGGGCCAGCGGGTTGGCTAATACACAGGACATCAAAGCACTGGAAAAAATATATATTTGGAAAATATTTATAATTTTCCATTTTTGTATTGGATTTTAAAATTATACATTAAATGGGTGGTAAATATAACGAGTCTGGCAAAGAGAGAATTTGAAAATTTGCAGCGAGTAAACGCGAACGAGTAACGAACTCAAAACAACGAGCAGTCTAGTCCTTTTTATACAATGCCTGTTTAACTTTAAAATTTTTAAGCTTTAAAATTTTTAAAAGTATCTAATTAATTAATTGTTGTAATTTAATATGCAGGAGACTCCGCAGAGAGTGAAAAACAGTAACGAGAACTTTTAACTCCTAGAAGGGAGTCACAACAGGAAGCATTATTGTATTTTTTATATATTGCCTGTTAAGCTGAAATCTATTGTTATTTCAGGACTTTTAAGCTTCATAATTTATAAAGGTTATAAATTTATTTATTTATTATAATTAGTAAATAATTTCCAGTGCTTTTGCGTGTGCAGGATGAGGGAGTTGTGCATGTGTTCTTCTGACAGGACATTTGGACAGTCCTGGCATAAGAATAGGAATAGAAATACGAAAAGGAATTTGGGTAGCAATAGGAGACAGAGGCTGCTTCCCCAAAAATGCATTAGACCCACACACACACACACACAGACAGACAGAGGGAAATGCCAAATGATTAGGCGTTCGTCTACTCCTCCTCCTGGTGCGACTTCTTCCCTGGCTGACTGCTTGGAAAACTTTGAAAACTCATTCAGTGTCATGTAGATTTTTCGTATTTTTGCGTTTGCTCCGACAAAAAATAATTGTTGGCTAACTTTTTGCCAAGCTCATAAAACTCTGCCCCCCCCCCCCCCATCCCAATGCCAATCCCGAACCCATTTCCCTTACCATTTTCCATTTTCCATTTCCCTGGCCCGCAGGCAGTTGTGCTGCTGGGTTGGTGGCATTTTAAAACTATTGTTCATTTCAAGCATCAAGAAACTTGCCAAATTGTTGTTGAAGCGCTGTCGAAACATTTTAATTTTGACGCCTTGGTAGGTAGTTCCAAAGCTTACTTCCTTGGGAAAAAAAAATTTAATAAAATTTAGTGATTTTCAGTTTTTCCTGAGAAGAAAAATTAAAAAACCCCACAAGGTTACAAGTCCCGAAATCCTGACTTGGGAATTATAAGCTAAATATACCAAAGAAAACAAACAAGAACAAACAAGAATGCAAGTACCAAATTTCATACTTGGGAATTATAAGCTGAATTTATAGTTTTAGCAACGATTTATGTGGATTAAATCAACTCTTTTTATAAATCCTATACAAAGTCAGCCAATATCATTATTACCATTATTAATTAAGCGGAAGTATAATATTAATCATTGTTAGAAGGCCAAAGCAAAAGTATTTAAGTAAGCCAAGTCCCCCGCTGAAGTTGGCTTCCGAAACTCAAACAAATACTTTGCCACCGATACCATCGGTCATCATCCGGGCACTAATCTCATTTGGATTTCCATTTCGTGCTTAATGGACATTGCTCATACGCCCGTTAATCCGGCGGGGGGGAGGGAGAGAGAGGGAGAGAGAGAGATAGGGAACAGCATCGCCTTTGATTCAATTAACTTTGTTTATCGCGCATAATTGCATGGATTATCAATATCAATTGACATCAATTTCGGTCGCTGTGGAAACCAATCGCATTACCAACAGCAACGGCCACCAGGCGAGGGAAAAATGTTTGGACAGCGTTTTGTTCTGTGGCATTAAAAAGTTCTCCTTTTTGCTGTCCTGGCCTTGCCTTGCCTGGAATGGCCTGGCCTGGCCCGACGATGGCGATGGTGGCATTCCAACTAAATCCTCCCCAAACTAATTGAATTGAACGAAAATTGAATTGAACGCCGCCGCCGCCGCTGCCGCCGACATGGCTGTTTTTCATACGTGTGTACAGTGAGAGAAAAAAAAGAGATTGAAAAATTTCAATTTTATTAAATTTTTTTTTATATATTTAAATAATTGAAATCACTAGAGTTCTTAAAAAACTTAAAAAATATTATCGAAAAGTATGCTACTAAAAAATGGTTAGCGAATTTTGGTAGCTTAAATTTGTAAACCTTTAGACGCATTCTTAAAGGTTATAAAATTCCTTGTATATTATATTATTATAAATATTAGTTTTTATAACCTTTATCATATATTCCAATGTTAGTTTTTCCCCTCTGTATCCTTTTTAATTTGTATTGGTATTTGCTTGTGGGCTCACTTAAAGCTGACCCTGTGACCCATTAAATTCCCAGCAGCCACTCTTCGGCGGAAAGCGAAAACACAAACCAAAGTCATTTTAATTTTAAGACGAGGATGAAGTTGATTGGGGATGACAGAGCAGCGTAAGCCTGCAGAGAGGATGGAGCATTGGTTTTTTGTACATACATATATGTTGCTTTAATTGCCAACAAACACCCACACCCTCACACACGCAGATACAGAGCTCGCACAGATAATTAAAAAGTTTTTTTTTCCAGCTGTAAAGTGGAAAAAATCGCATATTCCCATCTTCAATATCAAGAGCGTTCCGCGGAAAGAACGAGAGTTCGGGGGAGAAGCTACAACTTGCCACAATTTATGCATTATTATATGTCTGTTGTGGTTTTTCATTCCATTCTTTTGCACTCTCGGATTGTCTACGTACAGCCAGCATGCATACTATCTGTGGGGTATTTTGGAATGAAAGGTAAAAAGTCAACAATTGATGGACTGCATAAGGTAAGATTTACCTGATACCTAATTTTTTAAATTTTGTAATTGTGTAAAGAATGAGAATACAGGTGAAACAACTCATAAATCACTGGGCTAAAGAAATCCCTTTTAAATCTATCCAAAAGTATGCTATATTATTTGTAGAGGTACCTAATTCGGAGTAACTTTTTTTAATTTTAAGTTTGTACAGATTTTTAGGATGTTTAAAAACTCCAGCTAACACTTTTGGATTTCTTTGTATTTATTAAAAAAAAAAACATATGTATACAGTTGTTTTTAAGATTCCTAAAATAATATACTATAATGTGCTATGAAGTATACAAAATTTATTAAATTACTAATTTACTCCAAATAAATATTTTTTCTATATATTTTGTAAAATAATTTTGGCCACTGTTGAGAGAGATTTTAAGGCCCCAGTGATTTCTTAAATATATACCCAAGCTAATTTTATTTAATTTAATTTAGTTTCTTTAAAAGAAATATAAATGTACATGGAGGTTCACTAGGATTTTTAAATCCTTTAAAAAAATGCATCTAAAAGCATGCTATAAAATATTTGATTATTTTTCTAAAGGACCTTGCTGGGTATCCCTGCCGTCCATCAATCAGCTGCCGAAGCAGTTCAAATGGTTGCTCTTACATTTATGTTGTGCTTTTTATTACCGACGTCAAAGAAACCGTCTTGAGATGAGCGAGAGAGAGTGTGAGAGCGAGAGCAGCCAAATGTCATTTCGCCTTGGCTCGCATAATCAGAGCAGCGCTCGCTCCCGCTCCCGCTCCCTCGCACGCGTGCTCCGCTTTCGACACATCAGCGACGACGCGACGGCGCAGCCAGCGCTGGCAGAATGTAATTTGTTTTATGGTTTTGTAACAGTTAGTTTCCATGTACACATATGTACACACACACAAAAAAATATGAACTACTTACATATGTATACAATAATAACTACTGCTTGATTTCATTTCAGATTTTTTTTTTCTTTAATTAATTTTATTTGTTATTGTATTTATTTAGCCGATACATTATGTTTTCTTTTCATTAACACCTAAAAAAAAATTATAAAAACATCCAATACATTTGAAAGAAAAATCTATTAAATGTGAAATGATCCGATATATATTCCAATAGGAAAGGCTTAAAGATTTATTTCGAGAGGAAAAATCAAAATGTATCGATTGTAATATCACATTTAAAAAACGTATATTGAAATTTTAAATATATAAAATATTTAACATTACGATTTCTATTACGATAATAAAAACAAAATCGAACATTTTACTTTTTTAATAAATATTCTTATAGAACATTTTATAGTAATATTTCGATAATATGCAAAAAATGTCAGAAATATTTATTTTTATCGACTTTTTCAAGAGTTTCATTTAAGTTTAATCTAACAACATTTTTAATTAGTTAAAATCTTTTTTAAAAAAAGGAATTAGCTAAAAACTGTTCGTAGACACTTATTTATTGTTCGATACATTAAACTGAACATCGATTTATGGCACATATATCGCCTAATTAAAAAATCGATTTATAATCGTAAATTAATTAATATTGTATAATATTGTATCAATATTTTCTTCAAGAAAGAAACTCTTGTGAATATTAAGAAACTAAAATAAAAATAATTTTGTTGCAGTGCATTAAGCAACCCACAAACACATACAAACCCATTCTCGAGTGCATTCTGTGCTGTATAAATTTATGCAGCACTCGTCATGCCTTATTATTGTTAAATATTCCAGCTGCAGCATTCCCCGAATAAGCTTTTTAATTAAAATTAAAATCAAAATCTGTCTGCATCTGCATCTCTTGGCCAATTTGCATGGCATCTTGAAGGCAGTTTGCACCTCAGATGAGAGATATGGCAACAATCTTACTGTTAATTTGGAATGGGAAATGCACTCAACTGAATTAATTAGGGCTAATTGACATTATAGCCGTAATCAAAGATTAGTGCGGAATCCATTGAAAGCGCTGTTCATCAAGCCAAAATATCGAAATATTTGAGTAACATTATTTTGATGCAGTGTGAAATGTAAATTCAATTACTTTTGGCCAAGTTAAGATGGCTGGAACAACAACACCTTTTGGTTGGGTGAATGCATTAGCGATAAGGATAAGCTTGTATCCTGCCTGCCCTCTTCATTCTCGTTCCCGGAGAGAGTTTTCGGCTGAGGCTTTTTATTGCCTTCATATTTTGCATGTCGTGATCCTAGACGCTGTCATAAATTGCGCAAGCCTTGCACAAATGAACTGTACGCAGATGCCCTCGGAGCCGAAAGAGGATACAGGACGAAGGACGACACACACACACACGTACACCGTTGCGCAAACATAATTTGAATACCTCACAAAAATGCACATTTATCGCATAATTCTCTCGTACATCAGCCCAGCAAGGACACACATACGCAGGACCTCTGCTACTTTTGAGCAGGGTCCTGCTCAGGACGGGGCCAGTGCCTGGCAGGACCTAAACGGATTTTGTCTACCAGGCTCTGCGTTCCGTTGAATGCTTGCAACTAAAATTATTAACAACTGATTCAGTTAGCTGCTACACAGAGAGAAATTAACAAAAAAAAAAAAAACCAATAGGTAGCAGCAGGCAGGATGTCAACCCCAGGACTCCCTCTCTGCCGCCCTTTACTGACCACCACTCTCTCTACAATGGAGAGAGAACTCATGACAAAATCATTACAACCATTTTGTTGTAGTTATCGTCTTGTATATGTATATGTAGTACAAAATGTATGTACACGGCTGCATACATACATAAATATATCCTTGCACTACCGTCAGCCGTTATGTTTGGTCTACGAAATGGCAAAAGCTGTAAAAAATTTGCATTTTTATAACAACTTAAGTCACCAGACGACTCTACTTTTCCAAGCACTTGAACTGGTTTTGCGTTCCATACAAAAACTTTTCCATGCGTGCCGCCCCAACCTAAGTATATACATATATACATATATATATAGATGTACATATCAGCATATCTAAGCAATAAACACGGAACAAAATTGTATCTGAAAGGAGGCCTTAATAGCTGTCTAAATGAATACATTTCATTTACAAACAAAATTTATATATAAATAAAGGAATTTATTTGTAATTATTTAAAAATCTTTTCTTTTTAGGTAATTTTGAAGTTGAATTTAAAATAATTTATGGAAAATATATAGACAACAAAAATTATATACGTATATTGTTGTATAGAAATAATTATAATTCCTTTTATTATTGTAAAAATATATCTAAGTTAATACATTTATATTTAATTTAAATTTCTCGATAAATTTCAATTACATTCTTAGATATTCTTAAGTGGTTTGTATCGTTTTAATCGGTTTATATCGATTTTTAATCGAAACTGGAAGTACCAGTATAAGTTTATGTGCTAGAGATGGTAGCTTAATATTGATGAAACATTGTGTTTATTTTTAAAGTCACTTTTTTAAATTAAATAATTAGTTTTCTTTAGCGTTTCCCTTAGCGTGTGTTATAAAGATGGTTCATGGTGCACAGTTATAGCTGATTATTTTTAGTTGTAATTATTTTTCTATTTTAAAATATAACATTTTAACATTTTTTGTAATTTAAATTTTTAAAATTTTTTAATTCCAAAATCTTGAACATTTTAAGCTTGTTAATCTAAATTAATTCAAAACTAATGAATTTATTTATTAATCTAAAATTAATCGGTTAATCAATAAGTTTGATAAATCTATTAACATTTATAATTTTTCATTTCTTTTTCTCAGTGCATACTTGTAATAGTGTGCGTGCATTTATAATAGCAGTTATACTTATGAACCAGAAAGAGAAAACGTTGAACTAAAAAAAAAAGAAATAGGGAAGAACCAAAAAAGGCAGCAGAAATTGTGTCCATTCTGGAATCCGCCACAGGCGCGGGCACACAGGGCAAAGTGGTTAAAAGGAAAAGGGATAGGAGCTGGGACAGGAGGGGGGACAGGAGCAGGGATAGGAGCAGGGAACGGGAAAGTGGCTGGAAAAGCGGTTGGATAACCGAAACGACATGTGTCAGGCAGTGTATAAGTGAACCAATTTCTGCATAAGTCTAGAAAAATGTTAAGAACCAAAAAAGTAAAACAAATAACAAAGTCAATGGATATAATTTAAGCATTTAGCAATTTGTTGGTTTTGTTAATAGGTTTAGTTTTAAAATTATATATTAAAAAAGAGAGAAATATATATAATTTACATAAAGAAAAATGTCTTGAAATTAAACAAAGGGAACTTCTTCATAAGCCATCTTCCAAGAAGGGAATCAAGAAAGCGTTAATAATTAAAAATGTAACTGAAATTTAAAAACCTTAAATTTAATGTTATTAAATTAAAAACACCTTAAATTGGTTTTTATATTTAAAAGCATTTTTTATATTGTTCATTTAAGTTGTTTGTTGACTGCTATAAGTTCAGTCATTCAAACTTAAATCTTAAATATTTAAATATTCTTGGCGTAAATTAAATAATTAATTAACAAGTAAAAAGAATTTATGCATATTTGCTAAAAACAAAAAAAAGGCATACTGCTTGAAATATGCAACAGCCATCCTCCGGACAGGATGGAAATAACTTGATGCGGACTCATGTAGACACTGCTAATGCGCATTGTATGCGATAAGTTCTCCTTCCTGCCTTCTCTTCGCAGGACTCCAAGGACAACTTCCGACATCTTCATCTGCTTCAAACTGTGAGCCAAGGCTTAAGAAGTTTTAGTTTAAAAATATTTGCTTTTTTTAATATAAAAATCTTTCTTGGTTTTCTTTTAAAATTCTAAAAATTTAATTTTATTACCAGAATTTGTTTTATTATTTAAAAGACTTTAAATTAATGTTTCAGCTTCAGTGTGCACATCAGCAATGTGAAGTTTGCTTCCGCCAGACGCTCCACATGCTGACCCTTGGCCCTTGGAGCCATCTTCTCTCACCAGTTTACCAGTCTCCAGTTTGTCGCACGACCAACACAAATTACCATCGTTGAGCTGAAGCACCACTAACAAGCAGACGGAGCTGGGACGCTGGGAGGCTGGGAGCTGGTAGCCAAAGATGGGCATGAAGCTGGAGATGGGCTGCAAGGGGGGGATGCAGATGGGGTTGGTTATGGCGAGACAATGTCCGCTTTGAGTTAGAGAGTGATGATGAAAAACTGGCTCACTTGATGCTTGTCCCTGCACCGCTGGAGGAGCTAGAACGCTGATGCTTCTCCTGCTTCAGCTACTCCTCCTCCTGCTTTTCCTTGTGCCCCCTTTTGCTCCGTTTAAATAATTCACCGAGACGAAACGCTGGACTCCGGCATGCATATCCAGTTTGTCCAGCCGGACGCGCTCACATACATATGTAATTCAAGGAGTTATCACTGACACGAGGTCAGAGGAGCCTGAAGCCGGACACTGGCAAAACGATGTATTCAGATAATCCAAAAGGGCTTTCATAGTCTCCCAAGAGAGCCTGTCAGAAATACTTAGTTATTTATTTTTAGATCATTTTTTTTATAAAACTTGTTTTTTAAATGTTACATTTAATAGATGGCAAGTACTTGGTCCCCATAAAAATCTAGATTTTGATTTTTGAACAGTGTATGTGTATCTGAGGAATGCAGTTTAGTATGCATGCTGCAATTTCTATATGGCCATGACGCTGCAATTGCTTTGCTTGTGCTCCTTGTGTGCATATATATTTTCGCCATGCTTCGTCCTTTCTCCTCCTTCTGTGCATATTTCTACGGTAATTTTTTATGGCTGCGAGCTGGGATGCTGGGATGCTGGGATGCTGGGCGCTGGGAGCAACATGTTGGTCATTTGCTGCATACGTAATTCTGGCAGCAAATCACTTGATGGGCGCTGAAATGATGCCAATTTAGTTGTGGGTGCATGTCATGTCAGGCAACTGGCATTAGCGGGCGGAGGCAACCACTTTAAGCCCTAAATAACTGCCTTGGTCTTTGCATGAATGTTCTCAGTTGACTTTTGGCTGTGGGCGGCTTCTTCAAAAACAACTTGAAGAAGGTAAACAAACTTGAAAACTTTATAAATTTTATTTACAAAATTTTGTCTTCATTCGAGTTAAGGATATATATTTATCGTTATTTGTTTAAAAAGTCTTAAATTGGCAAACAATTTGATGAATGAAGGTGGTTTTGAAAAATCCTTTGCTTAAAAAATAGAAAATGGCAAATAAAAATATCAAAAGCGAATATTAAAGGTTTAAAGACATTTATAAATTTTCCAGCTATTAAAAAAAACAACTCACAATATGTACATGCATATGCATTTTTGTATGTAAACTTTCTAATGAAATCTGTAAAAAATAATTATTTGTATTCCCTTTAATATAATTTTAAAATAAAATATATAAATAACGTTAATTTGTTGAAATCATTTAAATTTCCATTTTCAACAAATAAATCGCTAAAGATTTAGCTATTTTCCAGCGTTAGTTTCTCCCCTGGCTTGGTCCGTGGTGAGTTTCCGCTTTCGATACACAGCTGACGACAGTTCACCACAGCAGAAATCTTAGATAGTTTTGTGTTTATTTTTTTTTGGCAAACAAAATGGAAAATGCTGTAAGCATGGCAATAGCAATAGCATAAAACATATATTAAATTGTTAATGTGCAGGCGTCCACATCAAGCAGCGGGACGGATGGCAGGAGTACCGAGGAACAGCGACGCATTTGGGTGGGAAATCTGGACTCTCGCATCACCGAGTAAGTTGAATGCCGCGGCTGCTATAGCGATCGGTGCTAATTATTCCCTTTGCACATTGCCTCCTATCGGTTCCAACTCCTCAAACTGATGCAAAAATGCGGTGCCATCGAGAAGTTCGACATGCTGTTCCACAAGGGCGGCCCCATGGTTGGCCAATCGCGTGGCTACGCCTTTGTCACATTCGCTCAGGTGAGCATCCAGGTGCCTTTTGTTGGTATGTAACTATTTTCACTAATTCCCTTGTCCCCTTCAGAACGAGGGCGCCACGAATGCCTTGCTGAAGCTGGATGGCACCAGCGTGGGCAATCGCTCCATAGCCGTTCGGCTTGCCAAAAACATCAAATATGTAAGTGCCTCCCCCCGAGAGCTTGTATCCTGTTTCCACTTTAATACCTGATTTATGCTCCTGCAGGATGACCTACAGAAGCCCAAGCCACGCATTGAGATCCCCGCCCTGGGCACCGGCAAGCGCGAGGAGAAGATCAGCAAGTCGGAGGCCATACGAGCCATTGAGGCCAAACTGAAAGTGCTGGAACGGCAGACGGACGACAATCTGGAGCTCAATACAATGGGCAGAGGTGAGGCGAATGTGCCCTTTATCCAGCGCTATCAGTTCAACAAGGATCGGGACGGAACGCAGCGCTACGGCAAATCGTCCTCTGCTCCATATCATCGACAGCAGCGACCCAAGCGACGCTAAAATCTCCGCCTCCGCACCCATATATAGTCTGTAGAAACAAAAATCTTTAGTAATCTTAGGACGCTACCTCAGCAGACGAGCCTCCTGGCAGGTGTAATTTACAAATTTATTTATTAAAAAAAAAGACGAAAACTAATAAGTCTACTTGGGGGCAAACTTGATCTTGCCGCGCATGTGATCGGGCAGTGGAACAGTGCCCGGGCAAGACACCTGGCCGGGGATCTCGCAGATGCAGTGGCGGCCACAGCCATAGCCAAAGTTGGCCGGATTGTCCTTACTCTCCTTCAGACGCGTCTCCGCATCCAGTTGATCCCTGAAAAAGCAGGCACGAATCATGAATAGATGTTTTAAAATTGAATGATTAGGTGCATACCGCGTCTTGCCCACCACCTGGATGAGGTGCTCAATAATGTCATCCCTGTTGCGGCTGTCCACATCAATCAGCATGTCGCGACCGTCTTCGAAGTAGCAGCGCACGAATGGCGATGGCGTCATGTTCTTCAGCGTGAGCACCTGCACCTCTGGGTTCTTGAACTGCACCTGCGGTATGTTCCAGAAGACAAAGTCTCTGCCAGACGACATAAAGACCCATTAAAGTTAAGAGTTCAGGAGCAAAGTAATCCTATAGGTACTCACCGCGCTCCCGCATGATGGTCGCCGTAGGTGTTGTAGTTGACGCTAAAGATGCGCACGTTGTCCTTTAGCACCAGTTTGCCCGCATTCAGGTACTTCAGGGTGCGCCGAATGGGCTCGCGTCCCTTCATGAAAGGCATGGCTGTGTTTTAATTGATATTTTAACAGATAATTAGGGAAAAACAGCTCGGAATCGGCTTCTTGTGTAACGCCAGCTGATGACCAGTGTGACCCTAACACGCGAGGCAACGAACAGTATTGGCAGCTATTAGCCAAAAATAGCTATAGTTAAATTTCTACAAAATAATTACTTTAAAATTATATTAATTTAGGCTTTTAATTTTTATTATTTTCCTCTAATATAACCCACTATGCAAGTAAATGAGGTAGTCAGGAGTTAGAAACAAAAAGAGCTGCAGAGCTGATGAATTTCACCATACCCAGCCGGCGTCTAATTTCATTGGCAAACTGCGGTCACACTGCTGCGCTCGGGCAACCTTTGCAAATAATTAAATTCAATTGTTTTGGCAACATTTTATATCTCCGCGGAATTATGACAGAAATAACACTCGCTTTGATAAAACCCCACGTGCTGCGGAACACCTATGCGATGCAGCAGATCCTGTCACTGATCGGCCAAAACTTCACCGTGCTCGGCCAGAAGGAGGTCCACATTACGAAAGAGCTGTCCGAGCGTTTCTACGCGGAACACCAGAATAAATTCTTTTACCATCGCCTGACCAGCTTCATGAATAGGTAATAAACATATCCAACCTAAAATATACATTCATTAACACATCCTTCTCCCCAGTGGTCCCTGCTATGCTTTGATTCTGCAGTCGGAGGCCAGCATCCAAAAGTGGCGCAATTTGCTGGGCCCCACCAAGGTTTTCCGGGCGGTTTACAGCGATCCCAACTGCCTTCGGGCATTGTACGGTTTGTCCGATACGCGTAATGCCTGCCATGGATCGGACAGCGAGGCCTCGGCACGCCGCGAGATCAGCATCCTGTTTCCAGAGTTCAAAGTCGCTCTTCCGGATAACCTAGAGAGTAAAAAAGAGACGACTACGACGACGTAGCCCAAGGATATGGCTGCGCATAGGAAGAAGCATTTGTTATTGCATAAATATGGCTTGTGACTGCTCCAGGTTGATCCTGGAAGCACTGTGCCTTAAGGACATGGGATCTCGCTGTGAAGTTGGCATTGCAAGGACATTTCCGTAATGATAAAGGGAGTAGCCGGTAACCCAAAGTCTCTTGTTTAGTTTTATTATTGTTCCCGCAAGCGGAAAAAATTGTTTGTATAGATTTTTAATTAGAATGTATAGATAATTACCTTATAAAGATATTTAACTAAGCATCATTGTTGCTTGAATGCATAATTTTAATTTTAAGATTTTAAACCAAAAACTGTTATAAAATATTAAATGAAACATGCAGAACGAACAAGTTATGCTTAGAAACATGTTGAGCAACACGTATTGGTGTTGCCAAACATAGCGATGTTGCGCAACGTTGTTTGAAAACTATCTTAGGTACAAGGTACAAGACTCTACAAATTAAAATGTGAAAAAAGGTGCCTATAAAATAAGATTAATTGTGAAATGTTAACAATAAAATCGAAAATGATCTCTCCTTATAACATGCTTTCTTAGAAAACATCTCAAAATAAAAATTAAACAAAATCAGCTAAAAAATATGTATTTTGTGTTTCAAAAACTTTATTTCTTCAATTTTTGTTTACATAATACAATTCTTTAGTCATTAGGTGGTAGGTACATGTATAGATAGAGATTTTCGATTTGTTCTGGTTAACTCCGTTGTAACTCATTTTTAAATAGTTGGGAATACAAATTTATAAACTTAACAAATTATATAAATATATATAGTATATGTGTAAGTTCTGTGCTATCCCTATAAAAGGGTACAGGTATATGTATTTAAGTATCTATATGTTTTTCATTTATTTTTGTAAATCGGTTCAGACCCTGTCAGCTCCTTTTTCCGTCATGTCTTGGTGAGTCTGTGTGAGTGAGCTTTAAGGAATAAAATGAACAAAAAACCGGTACTCGGGGAAACAGAAAAGGATATATGTCAAGCAGGCCAGAAGGACCTTAAGGGTTGCTGCTCAAGGACACCAAGAGGTGGAAAAATAAACTGAATAATAACAAATCATACGGTTGCGAGCGAGGCGGCACCAGTATCTACTGTCTTTTTCTAACTCGCAGCAAGTGATGACGAAAAGTGAATAATTTTAAATAGAAAAGGGGTACAAAAACCAAAAAATAGTGGGGAAAATAGGATAAAAGTATACCTCTAAGCTTTGTTGGCAACAATTTGTCTCAAAACTCTCTACAGAAAATGCAAAAAAAAAAAAAAAACCTATGCTGTTAACAAGTATTCTTAGTAATATTTTTGTTTGCTCTTACATTTGTTTTTCAGTTTTCTTTTAGTTGACTTTTTTCTATTTTTTTGTTAGCATTTTTCTTAGTGTTTTGTTTTTACTTTTTTTGGTATCAATTACAAATCTTAAGTTGCAGTCCTACAAAATTTAACAGGCGGCGTCTTTGGCGCATCAAAGTTCGAAACATTCAGTTTTGGGGTTTAATTTTCTTCATTTTTTTTTTTTTGTATTTTGGCTTTTGTCCTTCATTTTTATTCTTTTTGTATTTAATCCCCATCAGCCCAGTTAGTTGCTATAAATATTGCTATTCCAACCGATCTCTAGATCGTTAAACACCCTATGCATAATGCGGGTATATATAAAAAGCAAACGGGAGAATCAACGTCGGGGAGAAAAAACCGAAAAGCTCTGCGCCGGCGAGTATTGTTGTCGGTGTGTAGTTTTGTTTTTGTAGGTGGGTACTGTACGGATTGGTCAAGGACAATATAAAGCATAAGATGTGTAGCGCCACACGAGTTTTGTCAAGCTGGTTCCTAGAGCCTTATATTGCCTTCCGATTGGGTGGAGTTTTCGATCTGTACCTCAAATCTCTAGTCCCCACAAAAAACACTATAGCGATTTGAAATCTCTCGTTTTTAGACAGTGAAATCCATACTTTTACCTTCGGTTCCCCTACATATTTTTTTACATACATAAAATCAATAGGGTCTTAACAACTGCTTAAGGATGTGTATGGTTGTGTGTTGTTTTGTCATTTCTTTTTGTTTTTTTTGTATCTTTAAGTACTAAAACATAAAAATATATGTATGTATGTATATATAGATTTGTATTGTTTTGTAAATACGTACGTATCAACTATGCAACTTGGCCTATGCGCGCTACATACAATTATTAAAGATATACACATGTATCCCATACTAAATCAGTATCTGTATACGCAAATATAATCTTTGAATGTAACCAGCTCATAGCGTAAAAGGACTATTTCGAATAGTTTCCGTTTTTTGTCAACGACAAACGTCAATATATATCAATATAGGTTGCTCTTATAATTCCACGACCACGACAGATCCTCTGCATATCTCTATTCCCAGTCATCGATCCCCTTGTGTTCTGTCAATGCTTCACACCTAATATATCCTTGTATAGTAAATAAGCGAATGTATATTTGCTTCATTCCTTCCTCTAGGTCCGGTGACCCCAGTCCCAGTCCCAGTCCCACCGATGCTTGTGCTTCACTCGAACATGGCCATCGATGAGGTGGGCACCACCTCCAGCAGCAGCTGGAAAAATAGGGTCACCTTGTCTGCAATGAGAGAGAAAAGGGATTGATTTAGTTGAAAACTCAATTAATTTTATATAATTATGAATTATGACTTACTCATAAACCTTGGCGTCATGCCGAGCTTCACGAATGGCACATAGAAAATGAGGCCCGCAAAGATAAAGAGCAGGGCATACAGATACTCAATGCGCGGCGTCTCGAATATGGGTGCCGCCACAAGATAGATGGATATGACCAAGACCACAACGGGAATGATGATCGGCACTTTGTACGGCCGTGGATAGTTGGGTTTGGTGTAGCGCATCACGATCAGAGCCAGCATAGCGCCACCGTAGAATATCCAGGCGGTGAAGCTGAAGAAATCAATCAGCGAATCAATTGTGCCATGGAGCACCATTGCCGAGGCAATCAGCGACTGCGGGCAGAGACGGGGAATACATATGCCACAGAGAAAGATACAGATCGAGGGAGAGAGAGAGGGAGGAGTTTAAAATAGGGTTCGTATTTCTAAATATAAATTTTTTATAATTTTATATTTGCCATTTTTAGAATACTGTTTGACTTCAAGCTAATATAAAGCAAAAATAATTTACAAATAAAAAAAAAAAAAAACAATATAAAGAATAAGATGCGTAACGCCATACGATTTATCACGCAATAAACGATTGGAAATACAATAAAAATAGAAAAAATAGTGATATAAATGAATTTTTTAATGCAGGAGTTGCCAAGTGCTAATTGCTAATATGTTTTTCAAAAGATATATTGTTCTTTTTATGAGTAAATTCTTAGATACTTACGTGGAATATCAGGCCTGGGGCAGGTGTGAGGCGGCGCACATGGACATAGGAGAGAATGTCAAGCAGGTGACCCTCTCGACTGGCCGCAAAGCACAGACTGCAAGAATAAAATGTATATAACATACAAATATTAAAAATATACATAACAAAAATATATACAAAATAAATTATATTATTTTATATATTTATCTTACCGTCCAGCTGCAAAAAGCGTGCCATTGGCACTACCAAAAGTGCTAATTGTAACGCTGAGTGGCATCAGCCAGGCTAGGGCTCCGAGTATGCGATTGCCAAAGGTGACGGCCACCGCCTCCGACTCGATCATCTCCTGGGGCGACATGGCCGCCAGATAAGAGATGTTAATCAGTGCATAGCAGAGCGTCACCAGCGGTATACCGATGATGATTGAGCGCGGTAGATTCTTGCTGGGATTCTTGATCTCCTCGGTGACATAATTGAGATTATTCCAGCCGTCGTAGGCCCACAGTCCCGTATAAAAGGCCGTGGCAATTGCCCCCACATTCGGCATTGGGCCATTAAATGCATTCGACAAATGCTGTGTGTTGCCCTGCATCAGCTTATAGGCGCCGCCGCAGATAACCACCACCACGGCCACCAGTTTGGCGGCAGTGAATACATTCTGCACGGCCATGCCCAGGTTAACGCTGTAGCAGTTCACGAACAGAATCATCACTGTAACCAGACAAGGTTATTTCGAATAAGATATCAGGAGCTAAGTGGTATAACTCACCAATTGCCACCAGGGCGACCATTTTGACCACGCCCCTGGGCGGGTCGCATTCAGTCACAAAGGCCTCAACGGCGTACTGTGCAAATGATAAGCATATTATAGCCATTTGAGATGGCTTCAACACCAATGTCGATACCCATGAGAACAGAAACGCCGGCGCCGGTCCATAGGCATCCATAAAGTACGCCCACTCCGCCCCCGACGATGTGTTCATCGTGCCAAGTTCAGCGTAAGCCAGAGCGCCTACGCAAAACGGAAAATAAACAAGAGATTGAAAGCGAAGAAAAATTAGAACGGATGGAAAGTTTGTCATGCTTAAGGAAACAAATAAGAGCCAAGACCCGAGGTCACTTAAATGACCTTCTAAGGAAATTTAGAGCCTAACTAAGGGTTCAATTTTGAAGTCTATTCTATTAGGGTTTAATTATGAGTTTTTTGTGTGCTAATTATTTTAGTTTATTTATTTATTTATTTTTAATTTA
>JAEIIJ010009404.1:0-13388 GCA_018904815.1 Drosophila ogumai | reverse complement strand
TTTAATATAAATTACTATTTATTAATTATTAATATTTATATTTATTTCTCCCTTTCAGTCTCGAATCTAGTTGCCTTGAGTTCTGAGACTTCAATCACTTTACCTCAAAGCTGAATTGTAAGTCTCATTGTATATCGAGACCTACACCGGACAACATAAGTGTATTTTCACCCAAACAAAAATATTTGTGGAAAATTTGGAAAAAGTCAACCGACGCTGACACAAATTAAAAGCCAGTGGCAAATAAATTCAAACACTGAATAATAGACCAATTATGGCCGCGAAGAGGGTGACATTCGACCTGATGAGCCTGGGATTCCCAGTACACACTGATCCCCTCGAGGTGGACCGCGCATCTAGCCAGGAGTCGAAAAGAGGGACTCTTAATCCCGAAGTATTATTGTCCGACAAGTTGCTTAGGCAGAGGCTGGACGAGGAGGTCAAGAGCATAAATTCAGATTTCTTTGTGAGGGATCCATCAAGTTCGGATGATTCGGATGACTCCGCCTTCCCGGAAACAATATATGAGCAGGTGCGCCGCCTGTCCTTCGCCAAGCAACGGAGATTGCATTACACTGAGTTCGCTACCGTGGAATTGGCCCGGCGGCTGATCTGCGAGGAGTTCGCCTCCGAAACCAGCAGTGTGAAGAGCGAGGATATTGCCTTCCAGGCAGGGGAGATAGGGGAAGAATGTCCACCGTGCTGGATGAATTCGCTGGAATCCTTTCCATACTTGCAGTACGAGCGAAACACAACCATTTCGCTGGGCTCCGATGAAAGCGCTCCCAAGGAGGATCCAGAGC
Organism: Drosophila ogumai; assembly: GCA_018904815.1. Classification (NCBI taxonomy): domain Eukaryota; kingdom Metazoa; phylum Arthropoda; class Insecta; order Diptera; family Drosophilidae; genus Drosophila; species Drosophila ogumai. The sequence goes on along the minus strand of JAEIIJ010009404.1, from coordinate 12,585 downwards.
CCGGCTTCGACCCGAGCCATCCCTGCTACCGAAAGCTGGTGGGGCAATTAAGTTCGCTCACACCGAACATTACTCCGGGAGCCACTAAGCTGCCGTCGAAAATGTCGCTGGCAGATCTCAACACTGACTTACACGAGTCAATGGAGAGGCACACCCGGGTCCTGGACAAGGGCGAGAAGTGGGACCTACAACAGTCGTATCCACACCAAGTACCGTTGTCGCAGCAATCTTCGAAAAGTTCCCGTGTTCACAGGGATAAGGATAAGTCGGTGAAACCGTTCGGAAATCGATCTATATAGTGCCGAGATACTACAGACAAGAATTTATACAAATACAGATGCCTTGTATCGGTCGGTATGCACTTAATGTAAGAGTTTTGTTTAGTGCCATTTCAGGAATATTGTTATGTTATCAGTTTAATAAACAATTGAATGTGCAAGCTATAAAAATCCTTTTGATAACTCACATTAAATTTTAAAGTTCAGCTTTAGTTGCATATTATGTAAGCAATTTGAGAAATGTTTTGAAAGTACGATAGGTGTGGTCAGTAACACTACAAAAAATCTAAAACACTAGGTACACCCTTTAATTTTTTTATAGCTTTAAAGATATATATGTTTTAAGATGGTTAAAATCTAGTAGTTCGTTTTTATGTTCTTAACACAATCTAGCTCATTGTAATCCCTACTATCAAAGCATCCAAACTAATTAAGACACCAAATAACCGTAATCACCTCTGATCTCAAATGACTCCATCTAAGCGTTTTTGGTCCAGCTTAAAAAAAATAGTTTTCTCAACCCAAAGACCGCACAATTATTCGGTGCCATAAAAGACCCAACCCATACACATAAGCTCTTGCACACATATATTGTTAAGAGTGTGTGTTTGTGTGTGGACATTCAGAAGGGTAACTAAGTGTTCAGCAAGGATAATGACACATAATGGGTTGCCTTCGCTACCCTCAAAGTGAAGTAGGAAATAGAGAACGACGTGAGTGGCGACTTAAGTATTTTATATAGTTTTTAAGCTCATTAATTTGATCGAGTTTTTTTTTTTAGATGCTGACAGAAAGTAGGGACTATTTCGAACTTGACCAATTTATAGCCAGAATAAATAAAACTACTATTTAATATCAAAACCAATGAACCAAATTTCTCTTCATTTTAATTACCAATTGCCTTCATAAAGTTTTCCGTGTTTTCATAAACAACAAGGATGTTTAACTAAGTCTTATGTAATAGTTTGCTCAATTTCCCATATACGTGTTTCATTTATAAATATTTTCAATAATCAATAAACTGTCACTTAAAGGGTCAACATTAATTTACCTTCTTCACATTAATTGCCATTGCAATTAAAGGGACAACATTTACATTTGGCTCCCTTTGACATATTCAATTTCCAATGGCAAAAGTGCCACAGAGCGCAGCTGAGACAACGTCGAGAATTGCTAATTTAATGTTCCTCTCGGCCATGAAATGGAAATAAATATCACGTCATACGATCTGCACTGAAAATCCCCGCCCGGCTAATGAAGACTTTGTTGTCTGAGCAGGATAAAGCCGTTCCAGAATGTCTAGACATTCTCGGTTGCTTGAACCCCGACTTGTGGTTGCAGTCTCAGCTGCCAGGCGTCTCAAGTTCAAAGTCAGAGCGGAGAGATTTCAATCCGTACTTTAGCACATTGCGGGTACTTTTATGACATTTAATTGCCGTTTGCTTTTAGTCCACACACTGTAAGGACCTCGGGCACTCCTAAGCAGAGACCTTGGGCACGATTGCAAGGAAGGGAGACTTAAGTAAATTTCATATTTATTTAAAGGACCGTAGAAAGCAAATATACAAGAAATTTGCTTGCTGAAATAAGTAAACTTATAGATATCTTCATTTGAAATTGTTTGACTATAAATTCAAATATTCATTCGACTTAACGACTCCTAAATTTAAATACTTATCTTGATAGATATATTTATACATATTATTCAAAAAATTCAAACACCTTATTGTTATTGTCCTTACATTAATTTAATCAAGAGTATCTCGTAGCGGATGCATTAACCTTTCTCCATACGACATGCGTTATTTTTTCGGTGGCACACAAAGTGGCTTGTCATGCCGACGAATCAGGGCGAGTGGCTTGCAAGTGCCTCGTCCTAATCATCATCCAAACATTGTGGCCAGTCATCGTGACTTATGTCAACCCTATCAAGTGTGTCCTTGTTCGCCTTGTGTTTGTTTGTATGCGTGTTTGAGGATGACAAGTCCATTGTCCAGAGCTTGAAGAGAATGTACATTGAGGGCAGCATAAGTATCATTGGCAATCCTAATTCTGGCGACTGGTAATCGCTTATAAACTTCGGATGATAGCTAAACAATTTTAATATCAATTAACATTATTAATATGATTATGATTTATAATTTCCCAAAAGAAACAATATTTAATGTTTAATATTGAAAACACAAGCCCAAGTATGCTAGACCGATGATTGATTGATTTCCACCATTCGGTGACACCTATGAGACAGTTTACCCTTTTGACCAACCGCCATCGAGCGTGAAGCTGTCAAAACGTGGTCTGTCGCCGAAATTGGAGGTGGAACTAAAAGGTATCCATAAAATATGACTTTAATCGGGGGTCACGTGCCATGAGTGTTGACCCCAGGAGGAAACCGAAAATCATAACTCAATGTCGAGCTAACCAAGTGCAAAGCGCGAAATTAGTTTACACTTGAACCCTGGGCCACCTGTCCTAACGTGCCAGCACCTCACCTGCCCGCCCCCCTCACTTGCACTGCCTTTTTACCCATTTTCCCCATATTTTTCACCCACTCCGCTTACCTTCTTTTTGCTGCAGTTGCAGTTGCAGTCGCATTCGTGTTCATGCATAAACAAAATGGCTGCTGCAACAACCGGAAACTGACAGCAAACGACATTTGCGATATGCATCATATGTCTCCCACTCTGTACCTCCCCTCCAACCCCGCCCAGTTCTTCTTTTTCGCTGTCATTTTCGGGTGTGCGGGGGTGTAGGCGAGTCAGCTACTTGGCATATTTCTGTCGTGTCATTGTTTCTCGTGCGTCTTTTTTGCAGCAGCAGCCCCAGCTCCTCGCCAGCCTGGAAAACTCCTCGTTCAGCGCCCCGCTCGCTGTCTGCGACTGTTAGCCTTGCAGGTGCAATTATGACGGCGCCATCGCATCGGTGTCTCTCACGGAAAATGGGCTGGCGTTTGGGGTGGAAAAATGACAGACAGTGGGTATATATGCGAGTGTGTGGCAGTGTCAGCGACACATAAACATTACATCATCAGGTAACTTTTTGCAACTGTCATGAAATGCCAGGAACAGCAAACAGAAACGAACTCTCAGGCCTTCGTCTCTGAGATCATGAATACCCTTTAACATTTTCTGAAAATAAATTATTTTGTTCAATGCTTTTCAATTGATTTATTTAAATAAATGATTTGAATTATACTATTTTATTATTATTTTTTAATTTCCTAGAATCGTGCCTCGGTACTAATTATCAAACGTTTCTTTAAATCTAAAAGTATCTAAAATAGTCATGAACTTCAAAGTGCCCTTTTTGGATAAACTATATCCTTATAGGGCATGAAATGGGCATTAAAAATGGGCAGAAAAAAAGAAGAACATGTAAAAAGAAGAACATGGAAACAAATGAATGCTGAATAAAACAACGAAAGCAAGAAGAGTAGAGTACACATATCCTGTTCTAGCTAGGACTAAAGTGAACCCTCCTATGAAAAAATCTGTACAACTTTTCAACATTTTATATATTAATCTAAGCTAGCAATTATTTTGATTATTTGAATGTACAGTTTTTTGTTAAAAAATACATCTTATATATTTACAGAAATAGGCTAGCTACATAAAACCTAGACAAAGAGCAATGATAATTAATTTATTATGTATGTTTATGATAAAAAAATATATAGTTTATTTTGGGGTCCTTCTTCCACGCCAGGGCCACTACCCTGTTGTTCCAATTTCTGTGCCGTCTTCTGGCGCTTCCACTGCCACTGTTGCTGCATTTCCGGCTGCTGCTTCTGCTAAGCCGGCATGCTAAATCCTTAAACCACCTCCCACTAGCCCTGCCGCCCACCGCCCGCCGCCTTGTCATGCCTCTAATGAGCTGTGTGTGGGCTTGTGGGAGTGTGTGTGTGTTTGTTGCATTGTTGTTGACGTTTCAGCTGGCATATGATGCTTGTTAGTGAGTTTTTCTCGGAGCTGTTCCTGTCGTTGTTGTCTTTGTTGTGTTGCTTCTTTCGCTGTTATCCCTGCTGCATATGGGTGTGTGTGATCCTCCGGTCTGGGTTGAAATATTTTCATGAGTTTTGACAGTAATGTGTCGCAATGTTTGTCCCAATGTCTTTTTTGCCCCGACAGCAACGACATCTAGAAAACCAGGAAATAGCAAAAACTGGCGGAATGCTTTCATTACTGTTTCTCTAGTTAACCTTAGTTATGTTAAAAAATATTTTTTGTCTCAAGCTGTCTTTAATCTGGCTTATTATTTATGAAAAAATATGTTTACTTATTTAGGGATATTCGTTTTCGAAATCTCCTGAAAGAATTGAAACCCAGAACAGCCTTGGAAATTCAGATGGAGCTAGCTAGAGAGCAGAGCAGATAGGAGACAGGGACATGTTAGAGTCCTCGCTCGTCGCGAGTGTTTAAGCGTTGATTACACTTTCGTGTTTTGGCGTTGCTTGTCACTTGTCTCTTGTTCCTGCACAAGTTACTCGGCTCCATTGTTTTTCCGGCTGTTGTTGCTCTAGTTGTTGGTAGTAGAGTGTTGTTCATTTGCCACATCTGTCTGCATTTGCATGTTGGTCCTGCACAACGAGACCGTTGACTTCCTCGTCCTCCGAATTTTTTATTCCACATGCAGGCGGACTGTGGCATCGTCGAATGTATGTTTGCATATATAAATATTATAGTATTTTGTAAATGTAAACATCAATATTTTCAGTTGACTTTTTAAATAAATGAATAGTTGTGATTAAATTTAAAATTAAGCCATGAGGAGACTTACCACTATGCAGTTATTAAGTCTTATTCAATTAAGTTAATTAAGTTTTGACCAAGTGAATTCCCAAGTTCTATTAATGTTTTTCAAATAATTTTTAGCTTCAGCAACTGCATATTAATGAAATTATTGGACAACAACTTTTCATCCCCCAGCCTCTTCAGAGACGAAATCATTGCAATAAATACATCAGAAATACATGAATATTTGATATAAATAATTGCATTTCGTATGTGCCAAATTAAAATGAAATGCCATCATCATTTTTGATGGCATGTCAAATGTTGCGTATTAAGTTTTCAACCGAACCCAAATCCCTCGACTGGGACTGACTGGCTGACTGACTGGTGGGCCACAAATCTTGCGTCAGCGTCTGGTGTTGATTGCCACAATGGGCATTCGGCAGCCTAGGATTCAGATCCACTCCCACTATATGCCGCCGATATGGCCACAGTACACCCACAGCCGGGACCAAAAGAGAAAGAGTCGTAACAAGCGATATTTCATGTACATGCCATATATCAATGTCACTTTACTTTGGCAAACAGTTTCAGTTAATACACAATCAATGTTCCAATGTGTTATCAATAATAAATTGCTGGCGATTTATCAGTCAGTGCAACAAAAACACCAGCAACTGCGGCAGCAGTAAGAGCAGAAGTTACTGTATCCAGCAACAAATAAACCCACATTGGCTTAGGTCTTAAGTTACTAGGGAAAACTGAAGGGAGAACGGAGGGAAACCCCTATGGAGATAGCAGCAAAGGTTAGTTGAATTCGAAGGGAGAGTACCTGAAAACCAAGTTCACTCAAGCAAGTGATATCGGTTTTATATCGAAACAATTACCTAACTAAGAGTTACTTCTTAATTATATACTTTTGTTATTTATATTTTACTAATTAAAACAAGCATACATTTTATAACTATTTTTCTGCGTGATCAGCTTTGTCGACTCCTTTCAGATTACCACCTCATCCGATCCGCCTCGGATTCCCATTACACCGCCACTGGGCTTGTCAAGCGATCCAGGCGAGATATCAGACCCTCCTGGGAACCGAGGGGGACAATGGTAGCCTGGGGGAACTTTTAAATCTACCCACCCTTGCTCTTAACCGCTGGCCGCACACGAAAGTCAAACATAAATCGCTCCACCATTCCCATTCCTTCTTTTACTCCTCCTCTGTCGTCTCTCTTTGTAAAAATTATTGCTTTGTGTGTAAATGCAGAGAAAAAAATTAAAATACTCGCATAATTTAAATCAATTAATTTTAGATTAAGAATTTATTAATTTATTTTAGGAGCAAACAAATAATTTGTGTCACTTAAGTTAATGCAACTGATTAAAAAAATTAACTTCCATCTGCAAATACACCTTTTATTTTCAGTGCATTTGTGTGTGTTTCTTTCATTGTGTGCGTGTGCGAGTTATGCGCAGCATGCAAAACTATGCACGTGCTCGGCTGAAGTGTATAAATGTGCTGGTGGCGAACGGTCGGTCCCTTGCCAGCCTGCTCCTGCCACGCCCCCCCTTCCACACACGGCCCCTCCTCGCCAGCCGTTGACTGCTCCACCGCTCCTTCGACAATGCGAGTCATGCGGTGGACTCATATCGGATGACAATTAGGCCCTGGTCATCAATTCCAAGTGCACAAGCGATAAATCTTTGGTAATTTGTATCTGTATGTGTGCGGCGCTCCGAAGAGGAAGAGGGAAGCGTGTGTCTGTGTGCGTTCGTGAGGGAGCGAATGTGTGTGGGTCGTGGCAGGTTAAGTGCCGGCAACTCTGGCTAAATGTGGCTAACCAAAAATGGAAATATCCTTCACGTTGGCGGTCTAATTGAAAATTTTTCCATTTATGGTTTTTATAAATTTTGTGCTGGAAATAAATTGGTGGGTAAAAAGAGAAGCAGAGTTATGGAGTTAAAAACATACATTAATTAAACAAAACAATGTTCATAAGTTACTTAATAAAAAATAATAAACAATATTTGTTTGCTCAAAAAAAATATATATATATACAAAGCTCTTCGCTTAGCAAATAACAAGACAGTACTGAATAGTTTACGACGAAAGTAATGACAACAGAGAATCTGCACCAAGAATTGATGTCAATCTAATTTTGTGTCTTGCAACATTTGGCATCGCTCGTTTTATCTGTCTATTTACACACGGCTAGCCACAGGGCTTTAATTTAAATAATTAATAAATTATAATGCTGGCCCGGCTGAATGACTGCTCCCAACTGAGAGCGGATGTTGGCTAAAAGTTTCTCATTAAACAAATATTTTCACAGCAGTTAAAATTTATGTTGCCAGCTAGACGCAAACACTGGGTAAATGTATATGGAAAATTTATGCGACGTTGCGAGTGGGTGTGGAAAGGGAGTTTCTGAGGGGAAACTGCAGCGAGTAGTGCAGTGTAAACAGGAGGCGGGCCGGGGCTTAGGACAAGGACATGCCAAAGGACACACACTCGCACATAATGCAAACATGTGACTTCCGCATGCGGTGCAAACACTTACGCACACTGTGCCCTCGCCCCCTTGGCCGTGCCCGTTGCATTCATAAAGTTGCTCCCATAGTTGTTAACAACTCCAGCCAGTCTGTGGATGTCCTTGTGTCCTTCCGACCGCTTGTAGCTGGGCTTGTTGGGCAGGATCCTGTCCCCGAAAAGGCCTCGTCCCACACCCTTTGCCAGCGGGTGAGTTTGGGGTTAAAGCAGCATAATGTGAAATAACTTATTGCCCTTAAAATGTCATTTATGTCAACGGTAAGATAAGTTACGCATACGCACTGTGCGCCCGCACAGACACGAGCACACTCGCACACTTCCGTTGGTCCGTTTTGTCCTGTTTTGTGTTATTCTGTGTGCCCAGCAGGCTTCTGACAACAATTAAAGTCAACAGGAAATGTGACACATTTACTTTTGGTAATATAATATTTTCAATTATTTAGCATAAATGCATTTTACATCACTCGCCCCAGACGGAGAGCCTTCAGTTTTGATACCCTTGAAAGGAGTGGAGGAAGGATAAGATTATTCACAAATTATAATTAAAATATATTGGGAATAATAATAATTGAAAAAATTAACAATTTAAAATAATGACACGATTGATTTAAATATAAATTTATGTAAAAATAAAAAAGAAACTGAATAAAAAATAAATAATACATTTTTGTATACATATTGAAATTATATGTTTTTATTTCCTGTCATTCTAAATATCTTGCATAGAAATTGAAAAATTGGTATTTAAAATTATACAAATTAAAATTTTGTTTTTTTTTATTTAGGATTCGTATTTTCTAGGGTATTTTAAACTTCGAAATTATTTAACTTTTCTGATCTCCCCTTAGCTGCGTGTAATTTAACACATGTTTTGCGTTTTACCATTCGAAATATCCTGCGGCATTTTCCAAAAACTAATTAGCTGCCTTGTTACAGCCCCACACACTCTCGCATAATAACAAGATTTTCCGTTTTCCTCCATTGTTGACATCCTGCATTTTGGGCTGTGGCTTCAATTTTCAATGCATTATACAAGCCTTAGTCCGTCTGTGTCTATGTTTGTAGAGGTGTTGCAAAATAATCGTTCGGTAAGGTTTTCATGAGCCCTCTAAACAATTTCATTCGAGTTATAGTGTTCAGGTGCCATTGAATGACGATGTGTATATATATTTATTGACTGATTTCCCAGTTTTTTTTTTGTCAATTAATGGTAAATTATATTTTTATATATTTTGTTCATTGTGTGAGCAGGTCCTGATATATTTTGAATAAGGAGAAGTAGTTATGCGGAGAACTTATGAACAATTAAATACTTTTGTATCGTTAACAGTAAATAAGTATAACAATAAAATTACTTTAATATAAACAAATTAATTGGCAATATTAAAGGCACACATAAATTGACCGTGCTGCTAGTCTAAAAATTCATATGCGCATAGCAATTTAGATACTTATCCACCATTTAACCCAATAGAAATCTAAACACGCAAGTCCACACACACTCGTTTAAATAGCTATAAAAACAAAGCTACAGAAAGTTTGACATATAAAACGAACAGCAGCAAATATCAAACTATTTGCCACGCATTTGGCCAAAAACCAGACAAAAAATAAACCAAACACATTATACACAATTAGGTGGAACTAAAAGAGGGATTTTGGGTGGTTAGATAGCGGTGTCTAAACACATGTAAAATTCGGACAGGAAGCGGCATTGATAGAGGCAATTAACAGCTCAACACGCCATATTTCCTATATATGAATACGAATATTTATTCCACACAGGCAGCAGGAAATAGACTGTACGAAATAAATGTACCTACCTTTTAATAAATATTTTTTGTAGCATTAAAAAAAATTCTAATGCTTTAAACAATAAAATGTAATTAAATACTTTCGTGCATTATCTAATTAACCTAAACTATATTTTTTTCAGGCAAATATGCTAAATTATTTCTTAGTCTACATCACAATATATTTTCCCAGTGCATAAATTAGCAGCGGATAGGGAAAGGTAGGCAAAAACAAATACCAAAAATTTGGACACATAATTAAAAATACAATAGCATAAAGAGAGGGGCGAGAGGAAGCGTCCGGCTAATGGCTGTCGATGGCGATTAATTTATTGTTATTGCTTAGGTAAACAAAAGGCGGCACCAGAATCGAAATTGGAGACCACTGGGGGCTCAGGGAAGGCGCAAGAAGGGGCCATATTATTAGTAAACCAAATGCGTAGCCATAAATTACCACTCAGCGAGATGCCCGAATGAATCTTGAGAGCAAAAACTTGCACTACAAAGGCAGATATGTAATGAAAATGCCTCATGCCTGACAGGACGTGGATGGGGCTGGAGCTGGGGATAAGAATGGGACAAGTCCTTGGTGCCTGGTCCTTGAGGTGGGGATGGTTTAACCATGGATTGGTCAGACGTGCGTGGCCGCGCCCAAGGAAATGCTCACAAATTTGCGCTTTGAATTGATCGTGCGCTCGCATATTTTATTTGGTCAGCATCCCCATTCCCCATTTCAATCAGTGCCGGAAAAGGCCCGTCCCAGGACTTTTCTTTTCTCTTGGTTTGTCTGACCAGGCCTGCAATGAAATTATTTTGCCATTTGAGAAGCTGCTCAAGACGAACAACAAAAATATTTTCAGGCTTTAAGGCAAGTCCTTAAATATCTTGTTGCTATTAAAATTATTTAATTATTAATTCTTGTCCCTTCTTAATCATTGAATATAGTAAAATTGTATAGTTTTCCTTAAAAAAAGCAACAAACCATCGCCCTAATAGCTGGCTTTTAATTTCCCCTTTCGGAAAAGCCATCTATTTTCCTAGCTTATTTCAATTACTTGGGAGTGGGCAGAGTGTATTTGTGTGTGTGCCAAAGGTGTTTTAATTAATTAGCTTTTTGTTTTTACGTTGGCACTCTCTTGCTGTAGCTTCTCCTCTGGCATTTTCTGTCTCATTTCCGCAACTTCGATTGCGTTTTTACGACAATGCGCGACTAATTTGTGTAAATTAAATTTATCGACCAGAAAATGCCACAGCAGCCCAGTGAGCTCAGCCGACCTGCCACGGAATTTCGACCTACCCCTTTGCGGGCCATACTCTCTTAAATTAATCATACGCAGTGGGGTACGAACGCATTGCAGCTGAAATTTGGGTCAGTTTCCTTCTTCGGTTCAGCTTCGATTTCGTTTTGGCGCTTTCCGTTTTTCGTTTTCGGTTTTTCGTCTTCTCCGTTTTCCCCTCGCCGAGTTTGTTTGTTGTTTTCACTGCTGTTTTCGATTTCGATTTGGCTGCGTTAAGCATACGCAATGTGTTGCGGCTGCAATTGAAGCTGACCTGCTCATCATGTGCCACCACGCCCACGACTAGCTCACCTCACTCCTCGTTGACCTCGCTCACCCCACCGATGTGGTCTTTAATGGCCCAAACCGTAAACAGGCAACATTTCGAAATGGCCTGCCAAGTGCCCAGTAAAGCCAAACTTCTTTTTATTCTCACCTTTTGCCGGCTTGGACGCCTGCCATTACCGACACCCCTCTCCCGTCCCCTTTATTACCCCTAGACACTCATGCACTTTCATTAAGTTTAATTAAATTCTCACTTTGTAAATGTCAATGCAGAAAAACACACACAACTACGGCCGAAGGACGATCCACATGCCGATGGAAGAAGGAATGCGAGGACAATGGGAACGAATGGGTGATTCCGTAGGAAAAAATGGATAATTTGGCAAGGCTTTTATTAAAAAAATATAAATAAATAAGCTTAAGTGATATTAGATAGGAATACCCATATGTGACTTTATAAATACATATAAGTATGGAATAAAATATAATTGAGAAGATTTTTTTATGAGGTATACTTTTTACATGTTTTTATTTCTTAAATACTCATATAACTATTTTGTTTTATAACTTTTCCATTTCTCTTGAATTTATGAAAAATGTTTCAGCATTCAAATAAATCAAAACTTGTTTATACTTTTAGTTTGATTTATACTCGATGGCTCACCTTATTTTTTTTTCTATAATTCGAAAATACCCTTTATACCCTTGAAAACGTGCTCTGAACTCTGCGACAACTGAGCGAATTTATTGTCCTCGAGCATGGCGACAAAAATCTTTCGCCAAGCAGGCACAAATAACAACACGTTGTGGATTTTTTTCAGTTTTCGTAGCGCCGCACTGTTTGCTGTTTTTTTTTTTTTTTTTTTTTGCTTTATTTTCGGTTCATTTTGCAGACATTGTTGGCTTTTAATTTGGCCAGCACGCAAAGGCAACAAAAGGTAACGGCTTATTATGCAACAAAACTTTTCTATTTCTTTTGGCACTTCTCGCTTATTCTCTGCTCGTTCCTCGTTCGCTTTATTAATTTTTGCGTATTTTTCATGGGAAATTTCGCAGGCAGCCAAAGCCAAATAAATTCAAGTCAAAAATTCTGCCATAAACTTAACCATAAATAATTCAAAATAAACTTGAGCGGAGTGAGCGCGGCTCTATGGGTGTGTGCCTGAGTATTTTCGTGCTAGGATATTAACCCCAATTGCGCTTGGCACTTGTCGGCCTGCCTCAAGCTGTTTTCCCTTCCCTTTTGGCCCCCTCCCTAGTTTCCTCCCTTTTTTTTAAGTGTTTTCCTTAAGCGCCATAATCAGGCGCAGCGAGAAAAAGAAAGAACGATGGAGAGAGAGAGAGCGGAATAGAGAACACGCAAATATGCAAATATATGTGCCACATTCATGTGTGTGAGTCCTGGAGTTCGGAGTGCGGCAGTGTGTGTGTGCGGGGATATAAATTTAGTGGAATACTTGTGCTTCTTCTGTGTTTTTCTGGTTCCGCTTCTGCTGCTCCTTAAGCCGCTTAGAAGGCCGCCAAGGGGCTAAGCAAACAACAAGCATCGACTACTCGCTACATACCCTGTAATTCGAAAGCTGATAAAGGAGTTTAGATTGACGACTCAAGCAATGCACTATGGGGAATTTGGCCATTTTGATGGTATTTAGTCATTTTATCAAACTTTGA
>JAEIIJ010009386.1:0-17558 GCA_018904815.1 Drosophila ogumai | reverse complement strand
CTACGGTGGTCGCAAAACCACCGATGGCAAGCGCCGCAAGAAATCCACCCGGAACTAAGACCAGGACTAAGCCCATTGCAATTTGAACCCCACAGACTCCAAGGATTTGGTTATATGACACAATGCAATTCTCTTACCCTTATTCGTTACTTTAGTTTTAGTTACAAATAAATTTTATTCATATAGTTGCAATATGTAATGATTTCTTTTTTATTTTTTCGAGTTGGATGTAAAAGATGATTCTATAAGTAAAGATAATCCACATAGTCTGCAGGTTAAAAAAGAAAAACAAAGAAAAGCTAACCAAACACAACTTTTATACCTTCGGAAATAATGTGAATTGGGAAATAAAATATTCTTAGAAATATAAAATATTTTTAGAAAAAAAAAATTTACATATTTTGAATAATAAAGGTGTCAAAACTCAATATCTCGATTTTTATCGTTCAAGTGCTCAACAAAAAATGTAAAAAAATACAAAATTAAATAAATTCGTCTTGCTAAAAATTTCTCTTACTATTTCCGCAAAATTTTCCTATACTGCCTCTTTGTGTTTCTTCAGACAATGAGACCGTTTAATGGCGGAAGCCAGAGTACTTGGTATAGCCAAAATCTTTCAGGTTAGAAGATGTTGCACACTTGTTTTGTCTAAAGCAAAAACCCCAGGTTTTGTTAGCTTATTCGCTGTTTGCCATGTGCCATCTAAATTGATTCAGGTTGTGAAAACAAAGGTCGAGAAAAAGCTAAAATTAAAGTTGGTTAGATTTTGCTAGGCAAAGTGTATAAAATTGTATAGTCAACAAAAAAAATATACAACATGTGAAGTATTGTTCGCAGGGAGATAAAAATAGTATTTTTAAAATACTAAACTCTTTCAGTGCTTTTCATTTATGGGATTTACTCCTTTTGGAAACTAACAGTAAATGGATTAAGTTATTAATTAACTAAACGTCATATTGGCATCTGGATAGTACGTATTAGGCACAATCCAGATGCCAATATAACGTTTAGTTAATTTCAATCCATTTATTGTTATTTGTTGCTATTCCTATGCAGTAATTCCGCAACGCTCTTTACGAACTTTCGCCTTTTCTGAAAACAACCGATTCCGCAGATTCAGTTACAAAAGGAAATTCCCCAAATTAAACTACTACCTAAATATATCAAATATATTGAATATTATTATATTCCCTGCAAATAAAGAGATGTTTGAGTGTCATAACTTTGTATTTATTTCTCGTATATCTACATAGTGAAATACTTTACGAACTGGCTCCCAATGGAATGTAAATTTAAAACGGACTGGAGAGCCTTGTTAGTTGGATTTTGGAATAATATTTAACTGAGCCAAACAAGGACATGTTACAGCAAACGAACTAGTCGCATTCTGGGGCTCTTCAGTCACTTGAGTTTGTATATAAACAATCTTGGTTGTTGTACATAGTTTTGTATTTTATTCAAGTGTTTTGCTCTGCTCTATTAATGGATATAATTGCAATTATAAAATATATTGAGTGGGTTCGGACCAGGTCTACAAAAACATCAGTGACTTTGGGATACGAAAAAAATTCGACGGGTAAACTATAAAATGAAATCACGGCATTACATATTAAATAATAATAATATCAGTTAGGCTCAGAGACGTTCTATGACCTAAGTACAATGTTATAGTTAGGCGAGTTTAGTAATTTTGTTAAGACTTTTCACTTTCTCTTGTGTGTTTCTGTGGTGTGTTTAATCTTAAGCTTTGTGTCTTCCAACTTGTACAATTACGAAACGTTACTTTTAGTTTTGCAACTACAATTAATAATTGAATGGCACGCTCTCTAGGCCTGGCCCATGTCGTCCACAGCGATGGCACAGAGCACATACATCATTCCGGCGCTAAGCAGAGCCGTAACCGGCACTGTCACAATCCAGGCGTAGGCAATATTCCGGAACAGATGCCAGTCGACACTGCCATCTTCCATGGGCGCGGCAGTTGGATGGGCCTCCTTCTCCTGATGCATCGGATCCTGCTCGTTCGACTGTCGCTTCTTGCGACCCGCAGCACTCACATGACCCACGAAAACCACCGAACCAACCTTGCAGTGAGTGGTGGAAATGGGCAAACCAATTTTGCTGGCCAGCAGTACGGTGATGGCGGCTCCAATTTCAATGGTGAAGCCACTGTAAAGACAATAAATTATTTAAAAATTAATGAAATATTAAATCAAAAGAAAACCTACGTCGATGAGGTAATTTTGGTGAGGTCATTGCCAATGGTCTCGATGACACGCCTTCCCCAGAGCCAGAGACCCACGGAGATGCCAATGCCGCCGTAAATCAGAATGTAAATGGGACTTTCCGCCCGCTGCATAACCGAGCCCTCGCGATAGATCATGTACAGGGCAATAAGTGGGCCGATGGCGTTGCTCACATCATTGCCACCGTGTGCGAAGCTTCCAAAGGTGGCCGTCAGGATCTGGAGGAACGAGAAAAGCATTGAGATCTCCTGGGTCTCCTCGCCGCCGCTGGTCCTTCGCCCTTTCGCAGCTGCCGCTCGCTTAAATTCGTCCTCTTGCTCGTTCAGAGCCTCTTTGCTCTCAATCAGTGGCACTTTGCTTGAGTTGGGCGATAGTGTGGAACTGATCATCAAGTCCAGGCTGCCACCGCTCTCCACCACTTGCAGATTGTTGTTGGTGGCCTTGGCAGTGGCTCCCACTCCCACATCCATTCCGGCCACGTTACCCTTGTGCTGCAATTTAAAAATATGGGAGTTAGATCGTTATTAAATATTTTTTACTGCAATAGTGAAATATTTTATAAATTTCGCTAAAAATTAAAGCATGAAATACATTCTAATAGATGTATAGTTTTTAGCGAAATGTTATATATAATTATTTTAATATTTAATTATTTTATTTTTTTAATTTTAATATTTAATAGAACTTCTCTCTACCTTTGGCTCTTCTTTTGGTGATTGCACCCTCTTAAAGCACTCCTGCAACTTGCGTCCGTTCTGCTGCTGCTGGTGTTGCTGCTGCTGCTGCTGCTCGTCGATAAAGTTGAGGCTGGTGATGGTCAGGTCGGTGTTGTCCAGGCTAGCCTTGCCCAGTAGATCCTCAGCCTTCTTGATCAACTGCGGATCGATCTTGTACTCCTCGCCGGGCGCATTGTTGTTCTTGGCCGCCAGGCCGAAGGGAGCCAGCTTAAAGGTTTTGGGCGAGTTATCGCTTAGCGAGACCAGCTCGGTGATCTCTGCAATGGCTGGCAAGGGTTTACCCTCGCTGACCAATGAGAGAGGACGGCGCTGCTTCTTGGGACTGCCCGAAGGTGATGATTCTGAAATATAATATTTAACAATATTTAACAATTTGAATTTCAATAACAAAAAAATCGATAAAGTATCAATATAAGAAATTATTGGGAAATTATATTCCGGTTCTTGGTTTTGCGAATTTTTGAAATTATTTCTGCATGTTAAATACATTCATGTTAAATTTCGATATCTTATCTAAGTTTATGATATTTTAGATATATTTTTATCGATAAATCAGAACAGACTTATCTTCTCGAAAGATATCCTTAATGGTTGAGCGGGGATAAAATCGATAGCTCATATTTTGTTGTACTTTTTTGAATATAAATAAATAGTAAACCATTTTCGAGGTAAGTTTCCTTATTGTTCAAATACAAGGCTACATCTCCTAGTGATCAGTAACATATATATGAAATTTCTAAAGTCCCAAGTACTCTATGGATTCGTATACAACAACTAAGAATGTTAATGGTACCAATTAATATTTGCAGATAAAATTTCAAACAAAAAATAATATTACATATAAGGTGTCTGTTGTTTCGTTAGAGTACAAATTCCGGTGGCCTTGTTAGTTTAGGTTGGTTCTCCTGCGGCTGTTGCGAGTGGAGCTTCTACGATTGGAGCTTCTGCGAGTAGAGCTATTCCGACCATTGCGTCGCCTTGCACCTCTATGATGAACTCTCACAACGGGAGATTTGTTGGTCCTTCTCACAGTGTGAATTATGTGCTTCTTTTTGCCGGATGCCTTTGTGGTCGTAACGGTAGCTACGGTGGTAGTAGCAGCCTCCGTGGTGGCTGCGGCGGCTGGTGCAGCAGTGGTAGCTGCGCCACTAGTCGGGGCCGGGGTGGCAGGCGATGCTGGAGCCGATGGGCTGGTGGGCGTGGTCGGAGAAGTTGGTGAGGTGGGCGAAGTGGGCGCGGCGGGAGTTGAGGCTGCCGAGACAGTAGCCACAAGGGTCACAAAGCCTAGGAGGAAAGCTAGCCTGAATCGCATCTTGGAGTGAGTCTTTGGCACTACATATCATTTCCAAGAAAGGCCGGAGTATTTATAGTCGAAATCGTTCTGCTTAGGAGATGTCTCGCACTTGTTTGCTCCGAGCAAACCTCTTGTGCTCGTGTTTGCTTATTCGCTATTTATCATTTAATATCTAAATTTATACAGGCTGTGAAAACAAAGATCGACACCATCTTACCATTGTCTAGCAGTACAGCTTTCAGCCACAATTAAATTTGGCAAGATGTCTAACGATTTCTAAGATTTCTCACTAAATACCTATTTCCATTTATATTTTGATCAACTTACCGACAGAGTCCTCGAAGTTAAACTTGACAGGATTCTCGGCCCGCAATCGTTTGGCTATCTTACGACGCTGGAGCGGCACAACCACAAGCTGGGTGAGGAGAGCAACCAGCAGGGAAAGACCAAGGCTGACAGCCACCGCTATCCATGTTGGGATGTTGTCCATGTAAAGGAGCTTGGGTCCATCTAGCACCACGCTGATAACATTAATGAAGAATGTTACGCCGTAGAAGATGGGCAACGAGCGGAAACCCGCTTTTAGCGGCTCCTGGGCACGCAGGATAAAGCGTCTGATGGCCAGGAACAAAACGATGCTCACAATACCGCTCATCACGGGCGAAATGAACCACGAGCCGACGATAGTGCCCAGTGTGGACCATTTCAGACCCTGGACGCCACGAGCCACCAGCGAGAAGCCGATGGTGGAACCAACGATGCTGTGTGTTCCCGAAATGGGCAGCTTCAGGAAGGTAGCCACCAGCAGCCATACAGCGCTGCTGGCTAAAGCAGCAACGCAGCCCAGCATCAGCACTTCCTCGGCGCCCTCGTACAAGCCCACTTCCAGGATTCCTTTGCGCATGGTGTCCGACACCTTGTAGCCTGCAAAAATATGAAAATATTAGTAAACTTCAAGGAAAAATATAAGTTTTAATAAAAATATATAACTTACCAATCAAAACTGCACCCGATATCTCGCATATGGTGGCCAGAACGCAGGCCTGACGGATGGTTAGGACGCCGGAGCCCACACTGGTGCCAAAAGAGTTGGCCACATCGTTGGCACCGATTCCAAAGGCCAGAATAAAGGCAATCATAAAGCCAATGACCACCATCCATAATAGATCCGGCGAGAAGCTCTCCATGTTGACGTTTGTGGTGTTGTTTGGTGTTGATTAAATGTAATTTAAACTCTTTCTCCCTCTTATTCGTCTCCTGTCCAAGCCTCTAAACTCTCCAACTCTAACTGAATACTGATTACCTTCCCTACCTTTTCCTCTTCTCCTTTTAAAACCAAAACTCAAAAACTTTACGGGGGATTTGCGAATTTAACTGTGATGTGGCTGTGTGAGTGACTTAAATTGTGCAAAACAATCGTTCAAAACTTATAAAATACAAGACTACGAGTAACAAATGAGGGTCGAAACAAAAAAATCTTAATTGGTTAATAAGTGAGAAATTCCTTTCAAATATTCTCTAAACAGCCATATTTGCGCTTAAACTTCATTGTCGTTATTTTCATAATGAAAATTGGGCAACAACTCGCCGCTTGGAACTCGCAAGGTGCGAAGAAGCCTGGTTGACTTAATTAATTAATTCCCTGAATATGCAATCTCCTCTCTCTATCCCACTTCAAAAGCTGAGGACCAGCTCTGCCCGAAAGTATGCAATAATTAAATAAAAATGTACAATTAATTGCGGACTAAACAAACACACAAAAAAACTAGACTCGTAAATTAAAAACCTTCTCCTCGCCCTGACGAATCCCTGCTGTTGTTGTTGCTGCTATCGTTTACAGGCTCAACATCAACTCCAGTTTCATTCATTTAATCCTCGGATGACTCTCCCCTAGCAATTGTTGGAATTAAACGACTGTTGTTGTTGTTGTTGATGTTGTTGAGTAAGTGGATAATAGTGTTGTTGTGTGTTGTTATTACTAATAAGTTTCTTGTTATGTTGAGTAGGAGTTAAAAATTGTCGAGTTGGCAAACTGCAAAAAATAAAAGGTATATCAAAAATATAACATAAAACATTATACTGATCAAGGAGTTACACCACTGTAAAATCAAATATTGAACTCTTAACTAGAGGAGCCGAACTTACCTGACGTTTGGGGTAGCAAAGTTGTTTCCACCATAGAAAATTATTCACCATGTCTGCAAAAAATAAACAGGACTTTTTTTAGACAACATTTAACGAAGCTTTACTAACAAATAACTGCTCATAAGCACAACCGATGCCTCTGACCAATAAAACCTCTTTGAGCCGAAATTGGTTTTAAAACCGTTTCCATTAACAATCAAATTAAACCGGTCAAAACGAATTAAATTCAGTTATCAAAGGAACAGTGCGTATCGCAATTGTTTAAATAAGTTGTGCCCAATGAAAGGTTGTACATTAAAAAGAAAAAAACATTTATGACTAGGGTATCAATGTAAAGTATAAATACTGTAATGCTAGGAAGAAAATACGAAATAAATAAATAAATAAAATTAAAAATAAAGTGACCCTGAATATTTCGACAATCTTGCGAGTCAAAAAATTTTTATTTATTTTGTAAGCATCAATGTAATAAAATTGTAAATGTATTAATAAATATATCCACATTTAAATTTAAATAAATACTTTTGTAAAGCTGACTCACACAAACACAAATTCTAATTTTAAATCATTATATAATTTGTAAGCTGCATAAATTAATATACTATTCATATAAATTAAAACATTTAACTACCATTTAGTAGTATGCTGATGCACCCACTAAATTTTCAATTCCACTCAATTTGCGTGTGCGCTCATCGTTTTTGAGCTACTTTAAACCGGTAACAAGCGGAACACAACCGATCAATGAATGGCTTTTCCAATTGAAAATGAATTGTTTTTGTTTGTTATGGGTGGACTGACTTGTGTTTGTTCTCCAGTTTTTCCTTAATTTGTTTATTTCGAGCTACTGGACAGAAACACGTGGCCGGATCTTATGGTAGGGCGTACTGTGCGACAATTTCAATGGAAATGAAAAATCACAATTGAAAATTCGTAATTGTAGCCTGCCGTTCTTATTGTTATTATTGTTCAGCTTGTGTTTGCCATCAACAAGTAATTTTTATTGTTTACAATGATTATCATTGATTAAAGAAAGACTGCTGTTTTAAAGGTATTATTTACCTCTATTTTTAATTGATTTACTTTATCAAGTCCAAAATATACAAATTTTTTTTTTATCCATCATGCCCCTTAAGCTAATATTGAGACATGTGTATTTATTAGGGCATTTTGTATTAAGTACCTGAATTATTAAATGGCTAAGTTACGTAGAAACCTATAAACATTTGCCGTTATTTCACACACTCATCGCAAAACAAACAGAAAACAAACACATTGACATTGACGCGAATAGAAGAGCCGAGAACACCAGACATCCCTCGCAGAAAACAAGTGGAAGACAAATGACGCCAAGAGGGTGCTGCGTGGAGGTCAGAGGAGGCCTGGGGGTGGGGCAAGTGTAACCAGGACAATGGCTGACACCGCGGCTTGGCAAGGTCGCAACGCTTTATGCCGTTTATGCCATGACGTATGGTCGCGAAATTTCTATATTTGCGTGCTTTATTCACCAGCCCCCTCTGCTCCGCCCCTCTTAAAAAGCCCATTTCCCTTTCTCACAATGGAAAGAGGGAAGGAAACAATCATAGTTTTATGGTAATAGCCTCCAATTTTGTTGCGTATTTTGAACTTTTGAACTAAAAATAGGCAAAGCACGCAAAGTGGGGCTGGTTTTCCATGTAATAAATGCTTGGTCATTGTGAAGAGGGTTTAGGGGGATCCAATAACTCGTAAGTAAATTATAAATATTTCTCAACTGATCCCATAAGTCGTATGTAAATAAAAGTCTAATTAATTATACTTATTCCACAATCAATTTGTTTCAACTTTAATTTGAAATATTAAATTCATGAAGCCTAATCCCTTGTATAAATCATTTGTTCGTAATATACTGAGACTTCTGTGGCACTGCTGATATAAATATAAATAAAAATATAAGAACATGTAACTCAACTTAATTTATTTACTAAATTTTAATAAGTAAACTCGTTGTCTGTAACATCCCTGTGTATTTTTCTAGGACAATAAATCAATTCACGCACTTTGTCCGATGAGAAATAATAGTTATTGCCTGGTAGATGGGCAGTTAATAATTGAATTGAACCCTTAAGACCAAGCAGGTCGACGGTGAGCTGGACAATCAATGGACCCACCACCCCTTAGTTTCAGGTTTTGCTATTGCCATTGCATGTCATTGAAATGGAATTAAACTGGATTGAATGGCATGTGCAAAATAACAACAGATGGGCCAAGAAGAGGTGTTTTTATAGAGAAAAGGTATACATATACAACTTATACCAAACGATAACTACTCCTAGACAGATATTTCAATTTTTATAATAGTTTAATTTAAAAAAATTAGTTGCCTTCATTCTGATAATTATAAATTCCTAATAATTCGTTAATTCTTTGAGGTCCTTAAATTTTTTTTTAGTTCTGAACCCGAATTTTTGTTGTATCCCTTAACTAGCATTATATTTCTTCGTTTATACAGTGCACCTGTATCGTCACTGACAACCTTGACATTGCCTGCCGCCTTCCAACTGCAATTTCCACGGCCACTGCAAATAGTAAACTGCATTTAATATTGATTTAATTTGCCGCACTGTCCCAAGGACGGATCAGTCCGAAACAGCCTGGATAAAGACCTGTTACGGGCGTTTCCCAGGGCGGACCAAGTCGACCCAGTGCACTACCAAACAGTACCACCCCTAACGCGATTTCCACTTGTTGTTGGTGGTGAATGTAGCTCCCTGTTGGCTTTTGCGGTGGTGGGCTCACATTTTCACATTATTGGGGTGGTTGCTGCCGCAAGTTCAAGGTCATGCCGCCGCTAAATCCGGGGTAACTTGTTTTAAATTAACACTGCCTCATCCAATTGCTGTCAAACTAGGCGAGACCAGACTAGACGAGACCAGAGCCAATGATATACATATGTACCTATTGAACAACTGAGCAATTGAACAATAATAGAATATAAATTTGAGAGAACCCTCGATTTGGTGAACAACTCATTTTTTTCTGCTCCCCCACAACCTAATGCTACCCTACAACAGGGGTAGCCCTTAGCCCATTTCGATGCCAAGTAACCCTATGCCGGCCCAATCCAATTGAAAGTGATCCCTCAAGTGTGAAAAACGTACAAACAAATAATTAACAAACACGTGCAACAAACCATTGGCAAAAAAAACAACCAGGAGAAGTTTTGCGAGCAGACCGAAAAAAAAGCTTTAAAATATATTAAAACCTTGATTTAACTATTGAGCCACCGATAATGTTACTCATAAATTGAATTCCAAAGATGATATTTGAGTTTGATTGCTGTTAAAATTGGTACGTTATTAATTATGATAATACTTAAGATATGACAATTATCTTTTTATAGGTCAAAGTTCGGTAGATTGGGCGACATATCCTATAAAGTTTACAGACTCAATCTATTAGACCATTAATTATATGCACATTTTGCTTCATTAAAATTATTGAAAATTAAATCAAATCATTAATCATAATTCTATTAGTAATAAGCAAACAACATTGTTAACTCCCCAAATTTCGACCATAATTACTAAGTAGTTATATAATATTTTTTTCAGTATACTTTTATGGCAAACATTTCCAGCACGTGTGGACTGTACAAACTCGAGAAGTGAAAGAGTAAATTAATGCCAGCATCGTTTGGGGAGTGGCTGCTGTCTTTTTTACCTATTGCTTATTATGCCGATTCCCCAATTCTTTTTTGCTCTACCTTCTTAGCATTCATCACAAAAGTTGAACTTTGAAGCTGTTGTGGTTCTTTTCCATAAATAAAATCACGAGTTTGTCGGCTGATATTTAAAACGTGTGCACAAAAAACGAAAACAAAAAAATTTTGCCGGGACTTCAGAGCAAAAACAACAAAAGGTTCTATTTGCTGCCTCATTGAATTTCACATTTTTTTGTACGTATATATATTTTATATATATAAATATAGCGTGGAAGTGTTGTTTACTGTACCAAATATATTTACAAACATATGTACATATAAAGAAACCATTCCCCATTCAATACATTTTTGGGCGCCTGGCAACAGACCCTTGTTCATAAAACTTCTTAATATTTATACCCTTTGCTGTACTATAATTTAAGTTAGAAGTATCCTCCCTTAAAGTATATACATATATATTTATATATTCTTGATCAGCATGTATGTATGTATATATGTATCATGTACATATATATATTCTCTTTTAATGGAAAAAACTTTAAAATTAAAACTTTTCCCATTTCAGGTAGTTTAAATGATAGATCGACCCATAAAAACTATCGGTAAATTATTCGAAAAATAAATACAGCTTTGATATATTTCATAAAATTGTGTAGATAGGAATTCTTAGTTTAAGAGATTACCCCTTGTTTAATTTTAATTTTAAAGTAATTTTAAATAAAACTTAAACTTTTAAGGCAACTTTTGCCTTGCTATTTTTTATAAAGTAAACACATTATTGCGCTAATCAAAGAAAAAGTGGAATACCCTAATGCTGGATATATTCCTGATAATACCTGGTTAGCATTCTGAGGGTTTGAGAGTCGCATGCTCGGTGCATGCTGCAATATGGAGTCCAGCGAGTCTGGCTAATTCGCATACACACACACCTTTTAACGGGTGTGTACACGCTATGACCTTGCAGGGTTGCTGCCACCCCAACGCCCGCCCACAACTCATCCGTGGCCCGGAGCAATCTGTTTAGTCATGATATCATTCGCGCAGAAAAAATTCGATTTCTTGCAATTGGAAAATTGTTTGCTTGACGTAAGCAAACCGAAATTGAGGTTCGGAATTGGTTCGGAAATATTATTTATATTATTTGGATTTATTGTGCATCGTGCGTGTACAGATTTTGAGGCACTATTTGCTATTTCAAATTTAAATTTACATTGCGGGACGTTGGTCTATTTTCGCTTCTGCTTGATAAATTTAGTTCTCTTCCCTATTTTGTGATGTAAAGCTGGACAGTGGGACATATCGGCCTATTTTGTAAATTATATTTATTATTTTGCTTAACCAAAAAATATATTAAAAGTAGCTCCGAATTATAATTTAATTTTGAAGATTTCTTAAATATTTTTTATAAGGTATCTACTTAATTTTAAAGTAAATATATTAAAACCTCTGAATATTTAAAACTAGCTCAAATCTAGTTTAAAAAATGTAAAGATTGGATTTGGTTTAAGGTGCTTATATTTTAAATTATTCCAAAGCGTTGACTTCTTGACAACTCAGACTGTGTAAATCGGAAAAGAATATATCCAAGGATTAATAGAAAGGAATTTCACAATTTGATTTCACAATATCGGGTAGTTCAATATCCTATTTAGGTTCTAATATGGTGAAACTAAAAACTTATTGGAACACAACAATTCCAGTAAGAAAATGTCACAAGAGAAATGATAAGGGACGAGCGAGAAGGAGGAGTTCGATAATGAATCATAGAAGGTCTGTGTTGTTCCTGTTGTTGGGCGAAAATCGAAAGGGAGAGAACGGGAGCGGGACTGTCTGGAAGCTGCCAGAAGACATGAGAGCGCGAGAGTGCGCAGGGAAGTTGATTCTTTTTGGTTCGTCCTTTGTCGCATCCTCTCTCTGCTCCTGCCCTGTTGTTGTTGTCGTGTTGGTGTTGTGCTTGGTGCTGCTGCAGCTGCGAAGCAACAATAACGAACCACAACAGAGACTTGAAAACAGCTGCACATGGCGGCAGTGACTCTCAAACTGTATGCAAAATATCGAAAGTAACTGTACTCTGGCCGCAGCAACCATACATTTTGGGAAAATTGGTTTTAAACGGGAAAACGCCGCAAACGCCCCGTCACCTCCCTCCACCTCCCCCTAGCGTCACCCGCCTTCTTTCACGCCCAATCAGTTTCACAGCTTATTGATTTTTCTAGACACACATTTTCTCCTTTTGTTGTGTTTAAGACTCTATTCAGCCGATCTATTTCATATTTGGCGTGGAGAAAATATTGGCGAAAATCTATTCACTCACACATACACACACCCATGCACACACCCACGCGAAAACACGCGGCGCCAGCCAGACTACAAGGATACACAAGGATATACCCACACACGCGAGCACTGAAAAGGTTGCACGGCGATGCCTGCGTGAAATTATCCACTGACAACTGGGACACAGTTGCAAGAGTTTTCCCATTGGATTTACTCACTTGAATAGCAGCACTTTTTCGAATCAATAACCCGTTGACTGAAATTTATTTTTATTTAAGCGGGACTATGTCGCGCGCAACCGGGTTGTTGATAAAATATCAAAAATCGAAATCGCGAATTTTTATTTGATATTTTTTGATAATTCTCCTTGGTCACTCTGAATCAAAGCAAAATGTCAATTTACATTCTTGGGGTCGAATTCTCGTTTTTGGGGTCGAATTCTCATGTAGAATGTAAAAATGTAAGTATATCAAAATACCGAAATCGCGATACTTGGTATTTTCTCCTTGGTCACTCTGAATTTCAAAGTAAAATGTCAAAACAAAGTTGTACATGCTTGGGGTCGAATTCTCATGTAGAGTAAAATGTAAGTAAAATGGCTTAAGAGAGTGACCGTAAACTGGCCAATAAAATATACCGTTTCTATAGTCGAAAAATTAAACTACTGAGCTTTAAAGCTCATAGTGAAAAGGCTATCGTACACATATGTACAAAATAATATGTGTGCAATTTTTAAAATGTTTTTGTATTTTTTACATCAATTGGTTGGTTGGTTCAGCACATTGGGTTAACTATTAAACGCATTGTAGCATTTGGGAAATATTTGATATATTATTTTAGATAAAGGGGGTTTTCAAGCCAATTATATTAACACTGAAGATTCAAGTAACAAAAAAAATAAAAAAATTAAGTTATTTATTCAGCTCAATTTCACACCTTTAAAATCTTAGTTGTGTTCTTTCTTTTCGAAAGAGTCGGTTGCAAACCAAATAAAATAAAAGGCACGAAATACGTATTGTAATATTTGTAGTGCAAATTTTGGTAACAGTCAACTAATAAGTAAAATGTTAATGTAAAGCAGACTGACTGTTAAGTGTCTAACAAAAAAAATATAAGGTGACCAGCTCTTGTCAAAAAAGACAAAGAATAATTTGGATTTGCAACTACGGTCACACTGGCAGTGACTTTAGAAAAACATAAACAGTTGGGGAAAAATAGAAAGACTGGGGAATCCAGTAGAAATTTGAGACAGTTCAAGCAAGCCAGGAAAGGGGCCAAGCACACACAGCATGTTCCATTTCAGCGGCTTCAACATGATGTTCCCAGAGGGACGCAGTTTCCATGCCACATACAAGTGCTTCTCCGTATCAATGTTGCCCGGAAACGAACGATCCGATGTGGAAAAGGGTGGAAAAAGTGAGTGTCATACGGATGTTTGGCAATCAGCCCCAAGAACCGTGCCACCTATTTTGCAGTTATCATGCCCTCCTCGGCGCTAGACACGCTCACCCGCCTGAATGTGGAGTACCCAATGCTGTTCAAGCTCACCAACGGCAAGAAGTCGCGTTCCTCACATGCCGGAGTCCTCGAGTTCGTCGCCGACGAGGGTAAGTGCTACCTGCCCTACTGGATGATGGACAATCTGCTGCTTGAGGAGGGCGATATCCTCAACATCGAGAGCGTCTCCCTGCCGGTGGCCACGTTCTCCAAGTTTCAGCCGCACAGCACTGACTTCCTGGACATCACCAATCCAAAAGCGGTGCTGGAGAACGCGCTTCGCAACTTCGCTTGCTTGACTAAGGGCGATGTAATCGCCATCAAATACAACAAGAAGGTCTACGAGCTGTGCGTCCTGGAGACGAAGCCTGGCAATGCAGTCAGCATCATCGAGTGCGACATGAACGTGGAGTTTGAGGCTCCGGTAGGTTACAAGGATCACTCGGAAACACAGACCTCTGGCTCCGGGCAGAAGGGCTCCGCGGGATCTGCGGCTGGTGAAGTCGCCGGCGCAGCAAATACCGTACTTGAGGAGGTGGTTGAAACCTTCCAAGGCTCTGGCGTGCGCTTAGATGGCAAGAAAAAGAAGGAGAGCCAGCTGGAGACGCCGGTTCTCAAGAAGGTTCTGCCTCGCGGTGTTCCCGATTACGATTTTGAGTTTGGCCTGATCCGTTTCGACCGTAACATTCGGCCCATCAGCGACAGGGGAAGCGATGAAGCCGCCGGAACTGGCAGCGCGGACGGAGCCGACGCCGAAAGCTTCCACGGCACTGGATTTTCCATGAAGAAAACGCGCAAATAGATCTAGTTCTAGTTGTATAATGTGTGAAACATAGAAATTAAATAAAAGCCTCACAGGGGCAGCGTCAGCCTGATGGCTTCTTCTTTGGGCGGTGCCGGCGGGGATATCGTGGTCATGGGCGGCAGGCGGCGTATCTTCCTTCCGTGCTTACCCTCCTTCCGCTTCCATAGACCGGATCGCGGACGATTGCCCAGCTCCCGCATGCGCTGCGCACTGCCCACATGCTCCTTGTTGTGCTCGGTGTTGGACAGACGGCCCACAGTGGCCATGCAGGTGCGCTGGAAGGCGAACTCACGCTTGGAGGGCAGTTGCACCACCACCTTATCATCAAACTTGCGCAGGATGGTGCCAAAGGTTCCGGCGGCGTGGATCAAATGGCAGGCTTGGCCGGGATTCTTCTCTAGGCAGTGGATACGGGTTCCAACGGGCAAAGCCCCCAACGGATACGCATCGCCCTCGTTTGGACGCACTTCGGAGATTTATGACAAATAATTTTTGTATAATTATCTATGGTAAAAAGTTAGACCTACCCGGAATCCTTGGGATCACTCGCGAAGTCTTCAGAATGTCGCCCGCCTTCATGTTCTCCGTGGCCAGAATGTACTTCAGCTCGTCGCCAACGGCCACCAAGGCCACCTTGGCCGTACGACAGCCGTCGCGCAGCACCTCCAGAACCAGCTCCTCACGCGGAGCACCCTCCGCCGGGCCGTCACGCACCCACTTGACCCAGCGGTACTGCTGTTTGACGCCGCCGCCGATCCCCTTGGCCACCAGACGACCAGAAACTGGATCCCGGCCCGCCAGATGGGTGATTTTAAGCGGCTCCACCGTGTACTCCTCAGGAAAGTGCACGGTGCGCCGGAATTGCTGACCGGCGCCGGGCTTGGGCTTCTCAACCACCTTGGTTTTGGTGCGCAATTGCTGCAAGGCAACGGCTGATGCAGTGCCCAGCCGCTGCGGGGGCTGCAGGGTGAGGGCGGTGTTCAGCAGGCGGGTCAGACTTTGCATTTTCGCCGAAATTTCCAAACTGTTACAAAATCAAAAGGCGGCCGAACAGCTGACGCGCTGCGTTGCCACCCGTTGCCATGCGCTCTTTCCTTTCGCTGGTTCCAAGTCAGCGTTGCCATATCGTGAAGCGAACGGGTGTCTTCTTCTTCTCCTTCACCGCGCTGCGCTGCAAGCAATAAGAATCGGAAAAACCGCATTAAAATCGCAGAAAAAGTGCACAAATCGGCTTAAATAATTTGCCAAATTACTAGTGTTACGCCCATTTCGTGAGTTTTGTCGAATACCGAGGTGCAAAGGTTTTTTCAAGAAGGTACGAAAAAATAAAAATAAACAAGGCGAACAAAAAATAATATACACACACAAACACGCAGCGAAAAACGTGTTGTGTGCAAAAAAAGGAAGGCAAATGGAAAAACAACAAAAACAGTTCGAGTTTGATAACCAACGGCGAAAATATAAACAGCGAAAGGGAGCGATTAGTAATAATAGAATCAATAGCAGAGCGAGCGGAAAAGCAACCAGCACGATCGCGTATAAATAAAAATTAAGTTTTTATTTTGGAACACGCTCAAGTGATGCACACACACACTCGCACACGTACTTTTGTATGGGTGGCCTCAAGTGTGTGTACATATTTTGATGTTAGGTGGGAAAAAAGCGGGCGGCAGTTTACGCAATCGCCGAGCAAAAACCAGAGAGCGCTACGTTGTGAAAAGTGTGCTTTTTGTGTGTTTACAAAGAGACAAACAAGACATCCGTCGTCTGTATGTATGCGCAGGTGGAGTCGGTTGCTAGCTGAAAAATCAACGAGCGGCATTTTTACGCATTTCCAATACGCCAACTGTATGTGTGTACGTGTGTGTGTGTATTTTGGTGTTTTTATTTATTTATTGTGTTCCTCTTTCGGTGCCTCCGCCGTTGCCGTTACGAGTGACCTAACACATGCACACATTTGTATGTACTCGCCAATATAAATGTAGCATGTGTGTGTATGCGTGTGTTTATTTATATGGCTGTATGTATGGGCGTTTGTTTGCCTTTTGTTGTTCTCGTTAATTTTATTTCGGTTTCGTTTTGCATGTTTATGCATGCAAGCTCGATCGATTGATGGGGAGCCATGTGGGGCCTGCCAGTGCGAGAGTTCTCAATCTGTTTCTGTGTATTGTGTATGTGTGTGGAGCCAAACAAGCCGAAGAGTGAACAGCAAACAGTGTTGCCAACGTCCGTTTATCAACTCGTAAAAAAGCAGCTTTATTTGATTTCCCCCCTTTTCCACTGCAACCCACAAGATGCAGATCGTTCTTCGAAAGGTTTTTGGTCGCCATGGAAATAACACCGCGGGAATTGGTACATATGTACATATGTATGCGAATATGTAGTTTAATTAAAAAACCGTGCAAGCTACAGTTTTCCATCTGTAAGACAGGTGCAAAATAGTTTTGAATATATTTTGTTGGTAAAATATCAATATCACCATAATTATAGGCTCGTAGCCAGACAGCAATCATCTTCTTATAACTTTTATTATGTATCAATGTCGAACCCAAAGTCTTACTTGTTTTCTTGTATACTTGGCGCTTGTGGTCCCTTTCATATCGTTGGATATGGGCCCACAATTTCGGTTTTTACTTTAAAGTCTCAATTTTTCTTTGCAAAATAACCATTGTTAGTTTTTAAGATGTCGTAAAGCAGTAATTTTACCACTTTTGAATGATTTATTTGGCTATTTCTGGCTTGTAATCGCCCGTTGGCAACACTGCCAGCAAGCTCCGTTTTGGAGAGATGGGAGCTACCCTTCAGTTCCATTCCTCACAGCTTCCCCTAGTTTTCCTCAAGGAACCGAAATAGG
>JAEIIJ010009357.1:0-12649 GCA_018904815.1 Drosophila ogumai | reverse complement strand
TTAAAAACAAACAAAACAAACCAAATTATTATACACACTTCAAAAGACATAGAAAATTCAAAATTTGATTAATGAACATTTGAATAAATGAAATGATACAAATAATTGAAAAATAATTTATAAAGTTAATAAGTAGTCAAATAATTCAACAATTGAAATTCTTTCTGACTAGTGAAGAAAAACTAAATAAATAAATAAATATAAAATTAATAAAAAATAAATAAATTAAAAGAAAATATTATGTGGAAACCTATATCTTTAAATGTTAGTTTTTTGTTCAATTTCAAATGCTTGTTTTCCTCCCAAAGGGGAACCCCCCCAAGAAAACGCAGAAAACTAGTTAAGGTTACGTATATATCTATTGGTTAAGCACTTTGTGGTGCTCCGCTTTCATCTCTCACAGAAGCTTGGGCTGGAGACACTTTCGGCTCGTATACACCAAGGGGGGCGGGGGCTCAGGACTGAGCCTCGCCCGATCCTGGCTTAAACTGGGGATTATGCGAACGCGCCATCTTCGCGCGCAACCACTCGTCCGCGTGGCGTTGCTTGATGTGCACATACATATTGGAGCGGGATCGGCATTCCTTGGGGCAGTGCGGGCAGTTGTACAGCTGCAGGCCCGTGTGGATGGCCATGTGCTCGTCCAGATTCCGCTGCTGCTTAAAGCTCTTCTCGCAGTAGGTGCACTGCAGGCTGGTGGTCAGCTTGTGGGCATACTTTACATGACCGCGGAGGGCGGTGCGCGAGGTGCAGGTCTTGCCGCAGTGCGGACACACCGTGTCCGTGCTGTCGTGGGTGAAACGATGCAGCCGCAGGCTATGCTCATTCTTAAGCCAGACACCGCACACGGGACACTCTACTGCCGGGGCCACAACGCCCTGGTGCTCCAGCAGGTGACGCTCAAAGGAGGGCTTGAATTTGAACTTTTTGCCGCAGATGTCGCAGACATGACGATGCAGGTCCTCGTGGATGGATTGGATGTGCCTGCGCAGACGATGGACATTGGCGAAGCTAGAAAGAGGGGGAGAGGAAGATTGAAACGGATTAGAAAGAGATAACATCAACGCAGCTTTAAGCAAACTCACCTCTTGCAGCAGATCTCGCAGGTGTGCTCCAGCTGGTCGGTGTCATGCTTAGCCAGGTGGTTGGCCATACGCCGCTCGCTGCTAAAGGTGCGCTCGCACTTGGGGCAGGGAAACTTGAGCACCTTGCCTATCTGGGCCACCTTGTTGTGCACCGTCTCGATGTGGGTGGCCAGGTAGTCCTGCGAGTTGAGCGATTTCTGGCATATAGTGCAGCTGCAACAAGAGGATCAAATGATAAACGCTCTCACTTTGGGAAGCTCACTTTGGATGCTGGGACTCACGTGAAGAGCTTGGGATTGACATGCTTGCGTACGTGATCCATCAGCTTGGAGGCACGGGTAAAGACCTTGCCGCAGCACTTGATGTAGTACTCCCGCTGGTGCACCTCCAGGAAGTGAGTCTTCAGCTCGGACAGGTACTGGGCGCTGAAGTCGCACAGGTCACAGCTGGCGCTCATGTAGCTGGCAATGGCCTCCTCGTACCTCTTGGCCAGCTGTACGCGCGAGCAGCCCTTGGGCTTGCGTTCGAGGACGGCCTGCAGTTCGGTCTCCTGCTGGTCCGAGGCTATTCGCTGGTCGCTGGGCGTCTTCCGCCGCCTCCGCTTGCTGCCGTCGTCGAGCAGCTCCTTGAGCTCCTGGTGGAGGGAAATCGCGCTTACCCGATCCTTGGAAGTGCGCTTGCGTTTGGCCGGCGTTTTGCCCTTGGTCTGAAGCCGGACCAGCGGCTCATCTGGAAGATAACGTACTTTATAAGCTGCAGAAAGTAATTAAATGGATATTAACCGTCCGAAGAAGAGTCTTCTTCTGGCAGCGCCTCGGGCGCTTCCGGCTCGCTATCACTCGTGTGCATGTCCTTCAGGTAGGGCTTCTCGTCCTCCTCGGAGTCTTCGTGCAGCTGCTCCTTGACGGATACCGAGACTGGCGCCTGGGATGCTACCTCCACACTGTCCACATTGACATCCAATACGCTGCCCAGCAGGCTCAGGTTGTGCATGTCCAGCGGCTTCTCGTCCATGTCTGTTGCCGCCAGCGGCAGTTCATCGATGTTCACGTCCACGTCCACGCCACCCGTCCACTTCAGGGCCACGCAGTCGACGTCCACGTTAAGGAACTCCTTCTTCAGCGAGCACTGCTTCTGCTCCACCAGCTGCCAGAAGCCGTTGAAGTCCTCCAAGTGCTCGCAGCAGTCGGTGCACACGCTGGTCGAGATGCTATCGTCGGGCAAGATCTGGGGGGAAGGAAAAACGGGTGAGTCCGGTATCTGCTTCGGCTGCTCACAATGCAACCACTCACCTCCAACTGGAGAAACTTGGCTATCATCTTGACCAGCCGCGTCTCTGCCAGCGTCTCGTCCGTCTCGAACAGGAAGACGGCGCTGCCGGGGCTGAGGCAGCGCAGGCACAGGCGACAGATCATCTTGCAGGACTCACAACAAAATCAGATAAATGCGATTTTCAGCTGCTGCGCTGTAAACAACATAATTTGCGTTTCACTCCCCAACTCTGGTCCCACTGTTATTACATCTCCGGTCACACCGGTGCTCCCCTGACAGCTGATTTCTGCTCTCTGTTTGACCAATTTCCGGCAAAACAAATTTATGTAAGTGAAACCCATTAACAATTTCAAGTTGCCGAAATAAAGTTTTAACAAAGAGCCAAATTTTAGAATTGCATTGCAAACTGCAACTATCGATGGCGCCGGCCAAAGCCAATATCGTTAAGAATGGCAGCCCCGATAACGATTGATGCAGCGACCACCACGTCTGGCAACGCTCGCCGCAAAATGGCAAAAAAATAATACATATGACGATTTAAAAGTAATGACAATTACGTATTACGTGAAAAGAACGCATCGCGAATAATCAAAAGCCAATTGACAAGCTGCCCAGTTCAATCGGCCTCCAGTCGGAAGAGCGCGCGTGTGTGTGAGTGCAGATCTGCAGTAAATACAGCCGTGCGAAAAGCGATTCGAACGGGTTTCGATCCGAGCATTTTGGGGCCCCACCGATCCGATACGATTTTCCATCTACACACTTGCAAAAAGCGACAGCGCCGTTGCCGCGCGCGAGAGCGAGAGGCAGGGAGCGACAAAGACGGCGACAGGGAGCGGAGAGGAGAGAAGAGAGTTGGCAGCTAGCAAGCGAGAGCGAGTGCGCTGACAAAGCCAGCCAGCCAGCGCAACACAGCAAACGGGACGGGCAAAAATCGTAACGAAATTCAACCAAATACCCAAGTCCAAGCAGAATCGCAGGTTCCGGCGGCGGCTGTTTGGCAAACAAAGGCCTGTGAAACGTGTCCCCCAGCTAACAGCTAACAGCAAACATTTCAGTGCGTTCGGTCGAGCTTTTGTTGTTTTCGTTCCGTTTTCGCAAACGACAGAACGGGCGCTGAGTAAGCGCCAGAAAGAGTGCAAAAAAGGAGGCAAGGAGCAACGAACTGTGTTTGCGGTGTGTGCTCTTGCGTGCGAAAGGGTAAGCTATATGTAACATCTCTCGTGCTCGCTCCCACGCTGGCCACTCGTGGAGCTATGGCGAAATCTAAACTCAGGAATCTGGCGGCCGGTGCCCAAAATGGATTTCCAGATTCTGGCAATTCTCAAGAATCGCATCGGTATCGTCAGTTCACAATAAAAACAGTGCTGGGAATAGCAAAACAAATGAACGATACTGGCTTTGTTAAATGTACTGTATGTGAGAGTGCCCTCGTGTTGTCCCGCTCACTCTCCCACTGCTGGCCAGTGTTGCATTTGTAGGCGGCAGGTTTTCCGTTTTGTTGCCATACACCTTTGTCGTTGTGTCTGGCCGCAAATTGCGTGTAATTGGCAATCAAAACCAAGGTGCGTCGCCTCGTGGCTCCCGAATCATTTATTAATTGTCAGGTGCATCGCATTAGGTGCCGTCGCCGCTTGTTCCGATACCTGTGCTCGGTATGGCAACGCCGTTCTCCACACCACTCACACGCACGCAATACATGCGAAACGAGTAGCAGTCGAAGTGGAAGAGGAAGAACTCGGCGAAGAAGAAGCAGCGGCAAACTTCGTGTTGGACGGTGGCAAGCAGAATTAAAAGTTTTGTGCAAAAGAAACGGTTAACCACATTCGAAATTCGCATAATCGGGCGTCAGAGTTTGCCAGCTCGCAGCAAAGCATCAAAAGTAAACAATTGGCAACATTTTGCAGCTTTATTTTAGTTTACTTCAGTTCTCATCCCTGTCTCTTCATTCGCTCTAACAAACCAAACTCTAAGTGCGTGTGTGTCTGTGTGAGTGCGGTGTTTAAACGGTATATGTTACGGTGCCTTCCCTTCCCACTGCCCTTTTGTTTGTTCCACCCGCCACTGAGGACGTAAAAACATAAATAATAAGTCCGGGCTAGCATAGTAAGGTAAAACAAAAAAATTGCACTCGGCGATTAAATAATAACTAACAAAGCCATCTCAGCGTCGTAGTCGTCTCTCTCTCGCTCGCTCTCTGTGAGAGTGGCTGAGTGTGTGCGTGCATGCGTGTGTTGGTGTGCTGTGGTGCGAGTCTGTGGCTGCCAATGGTTGTTGTTATTACAAAAAGGGAAAAATAATTCTTGCCAAGCATTCAATTGTTTAGCCCTGCCTGCCTAGCCTCCCAAACTCCCCCTTTCACCCAACTATTCGATTCGTGCAAATACCCAAATTGCTTACATTTTAAATGCTCTTCGCTGGCCATTGTTGTTGGGAG
Source organism: Drosophila ogumai (assembly GCA_018904815.1). Taxonomy (NCBI): domain Eukaryota; kingdom Metazoa; phylum Arthropoda; class Insecta; order Diptera; family Drosophilidae; genus Drosophila; species Drosophila ogumai. The sequence continues at coordinate 7,858 of JAEIIJ010009357.1, read as the reverse complement.
AATTTTTACAGCCCCCGTTGATTTTGTTGTTGTTGAGTTTCAGTTATAGTTGTAGTTGTCAGCCATTGTTCGTCCCCCCTTCTCCACCGATAATTACAAGACGCCACCGCAAATACTTCTTTCAATGCGTTGCCGCTTCTGCCGCTGTGTGGGCAGAAAGATAGAGAGGGAGAACGATGCTCATCTAACCATCTCGCTCCAACAGCCGCCCACCTTTAGCGGCATGAGTTGCGTGCGCTCCGTGGCACTGGCTGGCCCGCTCGCACCAAACATTGTTCGCACTACTGTGGGGTGGGTGTGAGAAGGTGGCATGGTCGGAGCGGAGCGGGCGGCGGCAACAGAGCGGAGAACAGAAGAGAACAACCCGGCTGAGCACAAGTTGTAGAGTAGTGAAGAATTGAGCAATCGTACCAAAACAAAAGCCACAAAGCCGATGTGTGCAGTAAACAAATTGTGGGGATCATCTGCCCCGCTCACACTCCTTACTCACGCTCCACACCCATCTTCGTTCCTCTTTTGCAGCTCACCAGGAAGACTGAAGCAAGAAGATTCCCAGCCGAAGAGCGGCGATCCCCAACACAAGAAAACGAGAACGAGAGTGTGCCTCTATAGCAGCGGCAACCCCATCGGCATCCACAGCGACATCCAAAGCCCATCCTCCAGCGCGTCGAGAAGAGAGCGGAGCGCGGCGGCGGCGACAAGGAAGCTAACGCTAATGAGGATCTATTGGCAGCATGAGTACACTGGGGGGAAGTAGGGGAGAGCGAAATGCCAAGCCCAAATTCACAGCGTTGGATATAAATCGCATGTACAAGAATAGCCGTGTAAGTATCTTTCCTCTGAATCCGTGCATCCCTTATCTCGTATCTTTGTATCTTCGCATCCTCATCCGCATCCATATTCTTATCCATACGCAGGGCGAGTCGAGTGAACCATCTGCACAAAAGAATCAAGTGCCACGTAAACATGGAATGCAAATCTTGGGCAAAGTACCGTCCGCTAGGCGACCACCAGCCAATCTGCCATCCCTGAAGGCCGAGACCAACACCAGCACCAACAACAACAGTCTCCTAGTCTCAGTCGAAGGTGGGTTTTGGCATCGTACTTCCCGGCGCATTGACATTTATAACAATTTCTTTGTTTTTGCTGCAGGAGCTACATCGGGAGCAGCGGGCGCAGGCGGAGCTTCGGGAGCGGGCGCGGCTGGATCCAATACTAGCCACAACAACACCACTGCCCACAGCGGAGGTTCAGGAGCGGTAGGAGCAGGCGGCGGATCGGGAGCTGGCGGCGGAGGAGGAGCTGCGTCTGTAACTGGCGGACATCATCAGCAACACCAGCAGCAGCAGCAGCACCATCATCATAGCCAGCAGCAGCACCATCACAACAACAACGTCGGCCTTGGCCCCAACTCTGGCAAGTTTGTGAACAGCAGCAACAGCAGTAGCATCAACAACAACGCCAGCTCCGGCGGCGGCAACAAGAACTTTAAACTAATCAACAACTCCGGCGGCAGCGGAGGAGGATCATCAGCCGTCGGCTCGACAGGAGGAGGCGGAGGAGGATCTGGGTCCGGCGGACACTCGGTCAACTCGCCCAAAACATGGTCTGCCATCACCACAGGACACGAGCGGGGCTCGGGGGGCCAACACTTTGGCCGCCAGTCTCAGCACCAGCAGCAGCAGCAGCAGGTGGTGCCCCACTATCAGAGTCCCCAGTTTCAGTACGAATTCCCCACGCTGGACGGCACAGTTGGCAGCGGCGCCGGCGGCGGCGGTGGATCGAGTGCGGGTGTAGGATCAGGAGCTGGAGCGGGCAAGAGTCACTTCCAGAACCAATCGCACCATGCCAGCCAGCAAAACCACCATCACCACCACCACCATCAACAACACCAGCATCCGCAGCAGCAGCACCACCAGGGGGGACAACACCACCACCAGCAACAGCAGCAGCAGCACCAGCACCATCGGGACTACCACCATGGCCACGGTCGCCAGTATGGCCACCACTCGCATCGCGATTACAGAGATGGCAGCGACGACGTCGGCGGAGAGATGGGCGAACTGAGTCTTCGTCCACAGAACGACACGGCCGCATGGCTGCAGCAGCAAGAGAAGGCGGCCAAGGAAGCAGCGGCAGCGGCGGCGGACCAGGGTCTCAACCTACAGGGCCCGGGCCACCACCACCACCACCAGATGGCGGGTAACGGCGGTGGCGCTGGTGGCGGCAGTGGATCAAGCGGCGGCGCTGTGCCCCTACCCATACTTTCCCTGATGCCCTCGTTTATGCGCAGCGGTGCTCCCTTGCCGGGTTCAGGTACGACAGCCGCCTCGGTCCTGGCCGGCGGCTCCTTGGATTCGACGGCATTGCCAAGCGCTCCCTATCAGAATGGCATACTGGGTGCCCGATCCGCCTCGCCGGCGGTGGTTGGTAGCAGCGGCGGCGGCGGCTTTCGGGCGGCCGCTGCTATACCCAAGCGTCCACCGGCCGCCTCCTCGCCACCTGGAGGCTCTCCCACTCCTCCGCAGCAGCAGCAGGCTAACGGCGTAGTTGCAGGACGCAAGGACAAGGACTATGTGGTGGAGCCAGAGGTGGCCCAGATGCAGCGGCCAATTATCCGCGAGGAGGACCTCGAGCGCCTCAATGCCATCGCCAAGGATGACAGCTGGACCAAGCAGGATGACATTGACTATACGAAGAAACTAACATTCTCGGACGACGAGTCCACTCCGGAGGAGCACCAGGGTCAGAGCAGCAAACAGCTGCAGTTGCCAGGTTCTTCCTCAGATCAACGCAAGCTTTCTAGCTCCACCGTCGCCTCCAGCTGGCAGCGCGGCAAGGAGAGCAGTGAGCGCGACCAGCCGCCAGAAGGATTAGGACAGGATCAGCAGCAGCAGCAGGATATTCGCCAGCAGAATGGTCATCGTGGCAGCTCCGGCAACGTAGGAGCTCCTGTGGCCGGTGGAATCGCTTTGGATGCCAGTGTATACGAGCGGGTGAAGCAGCGCAAGGAGGAGGAGGAGCGCCGCGAGATGGAGCGCAAGCAGGCGGCAGCCAAGAAGCTGCAGGAGCTTGAGATGAAAATGAACAGCAAGAAGGCGGCGGCAGCTGCTTTGGCAGGAGCCGAGGGAGGCGGAGCATCCTCTTCGGCATCCGCTTCATCATCCAGCGAGGCGCCACCACCGTCCACCGCTCCACTGGGTAACGTTAGCGAAGACGAAGGCGGAGGCCAGCATAGAAGACCGCGTGGTAGCATCTCCAGCCTAGGCAGCGGTGGAGCTGCACCCACGGGAGCAGCTGGCGGCGGAGGAGTGTCTGCCTCCTCCTCGTCGGCAGGCGGCGGCGGCGACTACGGTCAAAAGACCGTCTTCCTCACCCATTTCCAATCGAATTTACCACCCCGTTTCCAGCGTCAGCAGCAGCAGCAGCAACAGCAACAGCAGCAGCTGCCGCGACTAGAAAAGAGCGCCTCGGCCAGCAGCGCCTTTGACAGCAATTCCCGATACCTACAAAAGGGTGGCGTAAGCGGAGGAGCATCTGGTGGTGGAGCATCGACCAACAGCGGCCAGGGACGCACCATTTCTGGCGGCTATGCGCAACGTGGAGGCAGCGTCGGAGGAAGCAGCGGCGGCGGCGGCGGCTACGGACGTAATCGCCACGACAGTTCCAGTGCTCGAGAGGATCAGGAATTGGAGCAACAGCAGCAGCAGCGATTTACCCGCGGCCAGGATTACCGCCAAGCGCAGGCACTGCCACGAAGCATCTCCGAGAACTCGCACCGCAAGACCAGCGTCTCATCTGCTGGCGATGAATCTGCCGGCGTAATGGGCCCCGGATCTGGCTCCTGTTCCTCCTCGTGGGCGGAGCAGACAGACGCCGAGCAAAAGGTTCACCATCGACACCGCGAGGAGAGCTTCTCCTCGAGCCACAGTCACGATTCGGCGGTTCAAATCAAGATCCTTCAGCGTCCGGCCAGGCAGCCAAGCCTCAGCGAGGAGTCTTCGGCACAGCAGAAGCCACTGCCGGCCTCACCACAGCAGCAAAAGTCACTGCCGGCGGAGACCATGCCCACGCAGATACTGCGGCGAAGTGTTGAGATCGAGAAGCCCGTCGAGGAGAAGCAGGATGATAAGTCATCCTTGGAGGCGGACGACAAGGCAAAGGTGGCGCCGGGCAAGGTGGAGGAGGACAAGTCGGGTAATAAGCGACCCAGTCCCAGAAGCGCAGCGGCAGGAGGAGGGGGAGGTCGTGGTGGGCGCAGCTATGGCGGCAGTGGCGGATCAGCCGCTGGTTCCGTGGGATCAGGCAGCAGCTATCGTGGCCAGAGGAGCTCTAGTGACTGGAGCAGCAGTCGCGGCAGCGGTGGTAGGCGTTACTACGGCAGCGGCGGCGAGCAATCTGAACACTCCGAGGATGTAGACGAGGAATGCTACAGCAGCGGAGGAGGCGGTGGAGCAGGAGGAGCAGCACGTCGCAGCCCCAAGGAATCTGGCAGCAGTGCTCCCGGTTCTGGCCAGGCTGTCGCCAATAAGGCTGGTTTCTCGCCCCGCGGTGAACCCTCACGGCGTGGACGCGGCGGTCTGTCCAGCGGTGGCGGCGGTGGATCCGCTCCTGGTTACCGCCGACAACCCGTTGGCCCTGGTTCCACTGGAGGAGGTTCAGGAGGAGCAGGAACACGCAGCTATGGCAGGCTTGGCTACGAGGAGTACGGCAAGCAGCGCACCTCCGAGTCGGAGGCGGACCTGGACAAGACCAAGCAGAATCAGTTGGCACTCAGCGCCGGCCTGCACAAACCCAACAAGGACGACAAGGATGGGTCCGCCGCCCTCAGTGGCGAGGAGAAGGACAAGACTGCCACCCACAACACTGCCCTGCTGGCCAAGGATGAGGCGCAGCAGAAGGACTCGCCGGCCCGGCTACCGCCCGGCCTTTCCTCATCGGCCGCCACAGCATCCTCGGCAGCAACCTCTTCAGTTGGAGCACTTCCCGGTTCAGCGGACAAGAAGAAGAACGACTCCTCCTGCTCGGTGGTTGGCGGCGAGAAGGCTTCTAGCGGTAAGTTGCCCGCCATTGGCGAAAAGACACCGCTTGGTGCCGTAGGATCGGGTCCGTCATCCAATCTTTTGCTGGAAGCCGGCGCCCCCGTCAACACGATCATCTTTGAAAACTCCACGTACAAGCAGCAGCAGCAGCAAGCAGCGGCCGCTGCCGTGGTGGTCAAGCCTACCAATACGCTTACAGTGTCCAGCAGCAGCGGTGGAGGAGGAGGTGGAGTAGCCGGCGGCTCGCCCAACACTGTGGAAAGCCTGTCCAGCGCCCTCTCCCAGATGACCTTCGGCAGCAGCAAGGCGACGGGCGCTGGCGAAGACTCTCAGGACATGAAACTGGGCTTCAGCTTTGGCGACGATCCAACCACGCCACTCAAGGTGGAGGCCATCGATAAGACGCCCAGCCAGCAGCAGCAGCAGCAGCAACAGCAGCAGCAGCAGCAAAACAACTCGACGGCGGATCTCAACATGAAGATAGCCAGCGTGAAGAAGGTTTGGGAGTCGGCCACGCCCATGTCGGAGGTCCCCTCACCGGCACAGGTGCAACAGCAGCAGCAGCAACAGCAGCAGCAGCAGCAACCCCAACAGCAGTCGCAGGTGGGTTCGCAGCAGCAGCAGCAACAGCAGCAGGTCGTGGGCCAGCAGCAGTCTGGCGACGATGGCGGTGGCCACATGAGTGCAGCTTCCTTTGTGGCTGCTGCAGTGGCCGCTTCTCAGCACCAGCAGCAGCAGCAGCAACAGCAACAGCAGCACCAGCAGATGCCCCACTATGCAGTATCGGCGGTGCACATGCAGAGCCATCACCACCAGCAGCAGGCGGCAGCGGTGGCAGCGGCGCAGGCGCAGCACCACCAGCAGCAGCAGCAGCAACAGGCGCACCACCAGCACCATGCGCTCTCCTCGCCAGGCCCGGTGCCCGGCGGACATAGCCATGGCTATGGCCATGGCTCGCCCTTCGATGCCGGCTCCCTGGAGCAGCAGTTCCAGCAGGAGGACTACCCGAGTCCCCAGCAGGCACACCAGAAGGCCAAGCAACTCCAGCAGCAGCAGCAGCAGCATCTGGGCATGTCGCCACCGCCCAGCCAGCAGCAGCAGCACTCGCAGCAGCAGCAGGCACACCAGCAGCAGCAGCAGCTACAAGCCCATCAACAGCAGCAGCCGCCGTCGTTCTATCAGGCGTCACCACAGTTCGGCGTCGGAGGCATTCCCACGATCCCCAGCCCGCCGGCGGCGGTGTTCAATTCGTCACAGATGGCGCCGCCGCCACCGGCGCAGGGCGTTAATCTGTACGCTCCATTCCATTCGCTCGATCATTCGAGCCGCTCGCCCGCTTACTCGGCGGCGGCGGCCGCCCACAGCTTTCCGGGCCATTATGCGGCCGCAGCGGCTGCGGCGGCAGCAGCCGCCGGCGGTGGACCCTTCAATGTCAACGTGAACGCGTACGCAATGCAGACGCCGCACGGCGGCAATCTGCCACCCACAGCGCCCACCCCGGACATGTACTCAAATCTCTCGTCGCAGTTCCGTTTGGGCGGCGGGCCCGGCCCTGGACCCGGCGGACCCTTTGGCCAGCCCAGCTCGCAGCAGCTGAGCAATCCCAGCAACCATGCGGCGGCCGTGGCCATCATCTCGTCCAGCAGCAGCTCCATGATGTCGTCGGGCGCGGCCAAGCCGCCGCCCAGCCAGCAGCCCATCGGGGCCATAGGCTCCAAGTCGGCGGGCAGTGGTGGCGGTCCGGGTGGACCAGGACCAGGACCAGGACCCGGCCCAGGCTCCGGTCCCTATACCGCCCAGCAGTACATGAATCTTTATGCGGGACCACCGCCACCGCAGCATCCGGGTCAGGGCGGTCCGCCGCCCGGCGCCCATCAGCTGCAGTCGAATAGCTATTACTCGAATTCGGCGCCCGGTGGTCCCAGTGGACCCCAGTTCTATGGCGGACCACCGCCGCAGGGCAATGGCGGAGCGCAAAGCTACGGCTTGGCCACAGCGGCCGGCATGTATGGTGGCCACCAGGGCGGACCGCCTGGCTCCAATGGACCGCCGGGACCGCCGCCGCAGTCGCAGCACACAATGGGCACCTTCAACACGCAGTTCATGAACTCGCAGCTGCTGACGGCGGCGAACATCAATCAGTACCGTGGCGGACCGACGCCGGGAGCGGCATATCTCAAGGGCAGCCAGGGCCAAGGACACATGCAAGACTCGGTAAGCCAAGGCAAGAAGGGTGGAGGAATGGAGGCGATGATCAAGAGCAAGTCAAGAAAACCGAAGAGATCTACGTAAATACTGGAAAAACTAATTTGCAATCAAGAATCAAGAATTAAGGAAAACTAACAGAAATAAGCCCAAAAGTTGTACGTTATTACGTTGTGTTTTATAGCTTTTGTTTTAATTTATTTAAGTAATTTAGGTGTAAAATATAAAGTGAATATTATCATTTAACAAATCTTTTTGGAACCAAAAACCGGAATGTATATTTTCCTGATTAGAAAATTTCGAAATATTTCAACTTAAAAGTGCAGAAAAGCTTGTTTTTGGTTACTTTGATATATTTTATTTTTTGTTTAACAATCCTTCTGACATCTTAAAGAACTTTTTGCCTTTTTAAATCAGTTTTTAAATTTGGAAACATAATTATTGGTCTCCCAGATATCGTATCTTGAATTTAGACAAAATTTACAGATAATATTTAGGAGAAAGAAACATTTTTATATTTTCTGTAAATTCAAAAGAGGACTCCCCCCTTGAGGCTTGTTTACCTTTATTTAATTATTATATTGAATATGTGTATATATATTTATAAAAAT
>JAEIIJ010009352.1:0-17609 GCA_018904815.1 Drosophila ogumai | reverse complement strand
GAAGTGATGTGATAATGACGTATGTGAAGTTACTGAAATATGAAGGCTAACCTGATTTGAAATTTCGGAAATTTAATTTAGAAAAGTTGGAAAAAATTTGTGTTTTTAGGAATCGGCTGTGTCGTTTTCAGCGTACCACGACACGGCAGTAAGATAAAAATATGTTGCGGGAACTGAAAAAAAAAATATAAATAATTAAAACTGAGGTAGAAAATAAATTGATTATATCATTTTTATACTTTGGAAGGGTATTTTAATTTTTCTAAGAAGTTTGCAAGGCAGTGAATGAATCATTGTCGAGCATCAACAGCCGTTTCGATTTAACCTGTCTGTCGTCTGATAAAAAATAGTATATAATAATTATCATACCCATTTTTGAATAAAACTTTTGCAAATACTCTTGCCTACTTTCAGTATTGTTTCCGTATACTTTGAGATATGGCCAATTTGTATTATTTTAAATATGTATATTTATTATATGTATATGTATAATAGCTACCTTTTTCTTTAATAATAAAATATATTCATACATAAATTGAATATCCTTGCAGTTTTCAATTGGATCATTGAGAATCGATTTATTTCAGTCAATCGAGAAAAACAAACAAACGAGATAAATCCCAAGCCTTTCCTGTTTTTCTAGTCTCTTAAAATTGTAATAAAAATGAATTGGTAGCGAACAATCCTTACGGATTTCAGCGAAACGCTGCTTTTAATTTTTATCAGTGTAGTTTAGTTCATATTTATATCATATCCTATGATAGCTAACTGATATAACTCGGTTTTATGCAAATCAAAATTCTCGATTATATTCAAATTTAAATTATTTCAAAATCGTACAAAATGAAGTAATATCATTTACATTAGCAGTTTTAGATGCACAGTTTTTTATTTACAGTCTTATATTTTCCTAAACTTTCACTTAACGTTTCTGTGCCAGCTATATAATATTCATAAAATTAAAATAGAAAATTTTTAGTCATAAAAAATTACTGTATCTCAGAGTATATTGAAAACGGTGAACGTGGCAGCTCTTGAGTGAGTATAGGAGTCCGATCCATAAAGAAGACTACTTTTAAGTTTCATTTATATAGACATCTCCAAAACTGATTCTACATTGATCAAAATCGGTCGGTGGCCATGGATCGACCGAACTGTTTATGCTGATTAAGAATATATACACTTTATAGGGTCGTAAATAAACTCGGAGTCTGGTGAAATAAGAAATGAGGATCTAATAAGGCTATATTTCGCCTAAGCCAGCACCTATGATTATGAACAAGCCGGAGAAAGGATGTGCCATAGGCATGTCTTTCGACTTGACTATTATTTCCGGAAATCAATACTTACACAGACTGAAGCCGAGCAACCAATAACAAGTTATACTATCGTGGCACTTGGCAACCATCCAGAGCAGAATTAAAAATAACACCACAAAACGCACAAGGGCGGTGGCTAGGTAGGGAGCCACCATCCAAATTTCCTTCTATAAAAGGGGCGAACGTTATTAAAACAGATGACCTAGTAGGCCAATACTTCTTCTCTTACCGTGAAACTAGAAACTATAATCAATATACAGGCGCCGATATGGAGAACAAGGACGAGCACAAGGAATACCCACATTGCATAGCCAAATCTGCTGTGGTAATATTCGTCGGGGGTCACCCACCAGGAGGAATCAGACGCTGTATATGGCGTCGCCAAATAAAAGTCCAGTTCAGCCTTCCGTCTGATCCCTGTGGAAAGATCGGCTCTGCGGACTTATTGAATAGGGTTAGGAAGCGTCGTGTACTCACATGGCAAGTAGCAGCCGCAAAGAAGGCTTAAAATCATGTCAAAGATGCCAATTATGTATACGGCATAGTTGAGCTCGATGCAGCCAAGAAACTGTTGAACGAACGCCATTTCACTTTATTACGTTTTAATTTGACTTGGAATTCACGCGAAAGATACAACTTTAAAACATTTCTAAGTCATTTGACCCAATGACCGCTTCTCCAAGGCTTCATAGATTTACTTTACCTTGTTTGTAAATCCTAAGAGCCTAGTTGATCGGATTTTCTGTCACTCCCAAAGGTTTGCCTCTGGACAACAACAAGTAGACTTTTCTAAATCGGTCCAACACGAAAGGCACACGGAGAAATACAAAAAGTCTGACAATGGCGGAATCTGTGGATAGAGATCTTTACTACAGACGAGACAGAAGGAGGTTTGCCTTAATCGCATACATAATGACAGCAGTTTTTTTGCTGGTTGCTTTTGGAGAATGGTGCATTTTTTACTTTTTGTAAGATCCATCGGAGACATTTCCCTAAAATTTCCTCTAAACTCTGCCTAATTCTCAGAAAATTGGCTACGAACTTTTTTACCAACAAAGCCTGGATAGCGTCTATTATTTTTGTGATCGGGCTATTATTCCTCGTTCTGTTCATCTTCTTTGAAGCCCTGCGGTTCAATTCCAAAATCAACTGGTTTTTTGCAGTGCTGATTGTAAGACAGCCGGTCGATACGTAAGACAAAGATATAAGGTGACCTTCTTTATTTCCAGTACGAGTGCGTTGTTCTAGGCGTGGTCCCGCTGGTGATTCGTCAGATGTTGTTACCCTTTCTGATCAGCTTTGCTGTTTGGGCCTTTGCTCTATTGGTCTTTGTTTTATGCGGCACATTAATACCGGTGAGCAGGGACTAAGGGATAAGGATATCCTCGCAGCTCAACAAGATTGATAAGCTAAACCCGGGCTCACTTAAATGTTTAAACTTTAATATTTACCTTTATGTTTAATAAGCATTTTCCTCTCCTCCCCACCAAAGTTTGACCTGACCCTGAACGTCGTGCTGCTATTTGTACTCGGTATGATGGCCATTATCGGCGCTGTGTTCTTCCTGATGCTTTATGTCGTTATTAATATCCCGTATTCCCTTATTGTCTTTTGTACCTTCATTCTCATGAGCATTTTTATGGTGAGCACTAAACTCAAAAAAATAGGTTTTTGGATGCTGATTAAAACTGTACTAAAACTGTACATTCTTGTCAGTCTTTCCAAATGCAAAATAGAAAATGAATTACTCATCTATTATTTATTTAGCTGTTTATCAATATTTGAAGTTTTTTTTTTCTGTATTATTAGCACCCACAAATAAATTTTAAATTATATATGTATATTTTCAGTTCGTCATGTACCACGCGCAGATTATTAACGGAGGACGATATGCCGAGATGCGAACAAATGACTATTTTTTAGCAGCTCTTATGCTGTTCCTAGATTTTCTACTCATGTATCTGTTCTCATTCCAAATGGCGCCCAAATGGTCGGACCAATGTGACCATGATAAATGGATAAATGGAACATGTAAGTACATATACATACATACAAATATATAAGCATACATTATATTTTCTATTTAATAAATGTTTAATAATAGTTTAGTTACTTTTGTGGCGAGCTATTTTAGGTACTTTTAAAATGGAACAACGTTAAAATGTCATGCGTTATGTCCGTTTTTTGTGCTTTTAATTTTTTAATAGAAATATAGTGTAGTTTATTTTATAATTACTTTTAATCAGTCGGAGTGTTCCCTTGACGACTGATTACTAAAAATATTGCCATCTGTAAACAGGTTTAGGGCTTAGTTCTTACGGTTTAAAGGGAAATACCCAGATTATTTGGGAAATGAATAGAAACTTAACAAAAGATCCTTAAATAAACAAGGGAAATTCTCTTACATTAAAGGGAAATCCACAAATGTTTTCGAAATCTTTTCCGAGCGGAAACGGAAGAGACCCGATTTACATTTTAAATTGTACCGCCTTTACAGATCCCAATTGCACCACTTCTGGCTATTTTTAGAGATAAATAAAAACGCCGCTTAAAACTCAGACATTGCCCAACACTGGCACTCAATTGGCGCCAACACACACAGCTGAGGGCTTTGTTTTCGTTTTGCCTTCTTGACCGGTGAACAAACCTTAATTAGCACTAAGCTGACCTAGCCAAATACTAGAGATCCGCCACTCAGCGATTTAGCGAGCCAGCACTGCACTGACCGTCAGTAGAACGCCAGCGATCGACATGGACCCCACTATTTCGGTGTCAAAGGTGAGACGCCCTGCTTGGGTTCCGGATATCTCGGTTCACTTACTCTTTGGCCACTTTTAGGGCGTGTTTGTCTTTAAAAATGGTGCTACGCGAGCCGGGAAAAAAGCCAAGAACCACAAGCGCAAGCGTCCCGACTCAAGCACCGTGAACAGCCTGCTGGGCGAGGAGGTTATCCGGCAGCCATTCTACGAGGAATACAGCCAGGCCTGGAGCCAGGTGAGCGGCCACATTGACGACCTGCAGCAACGCACCTATGCCCGCACCCTGGAGCAGCTGGTGGCCTTCGTTGTGGGCCAGGGCGAGCGCACAGGAGCAGACAAGGACGAAGTGCTGCCCACTGCCGCCCTACTGACGGGCATCAATCAGCCGGATCACCTCAGCCAGTTCGAGGCGTTAACCCAGCGCCTGCATGCGAAGCGCGCTGCCCGTGTCTGCGTGCTGCAGTCTCGGGATTGTGCCACCGTGAAGACGGCCGTGGAGACCATGGTCTTTGGGCTCGTCGAGGACAACCTAGCCGTGGGGGCGGATGTGGAGGAATTAGAGGAGGAGGACGTGGTGGAGAGGGACAGCAAGCGACTGCGCCGTTCTCAGTGCACGCTGAAGCAGCTTAGATCGTGGTACGCTAGCAACATGGGTGCGGAGCGAAGTCCTTGCCAGCTGGTCGTCATCCTGCCCGACTTTGAGTGCTTCAGCGCCAGCGTATTGCAGGACTTTATCCTCATTCTGAGCGCCCATTGTGGCACGCTGCCGTTCGTCCTGGTTTTGGGCGTGGCCACGGCCATGTCCGCGGTGCACGGCACCCTGCCCTACCACGTCAGCAGCAAGATCCGGCTGCAGGTCTTCCAGACGCAGGCCGCTCCAGTTGGGCTAAACGAAGTAAGTGATTCCTTTCGTACGCGAATTCAGAGTCTGTAGAAAATAATGCACTTCTAGATGCTGGACAGAGTTCTGCTCTCCCCGAGGTACGCGTTCCATCTCTCGGGCAAAGCCTTCAAGTTCCTGACCCACATCTTCCTGTACTACGATTTCTCCATACACGGCTTCATCCAGGGCTTCAAGTTCTGCCTGATGGAACACTTCTTTGCGGGCAATGCCTTCGCGCTTTGCACGGACTACAGCAGGGCTCTGGGACGCATCAAGCACCTGAGCCACGACGACATGGAGTCCATCCGACGGCTGCCCTCCTTCCGGCCGTACGTGGAGCAAATCAATGACTGCAAACGCATCATAGCCGTGCTCACCGACGACGACTACCTGAAGAAGAAGCTGCCGCAGCTGCTGCGCGACTGCATGCTTCACTTCCTGCTCTTCCGCAGCGCGCTGGAGTTCCTCACAGAGCTGGTGGGAGATCTGCCCCGCCATCCACTGGGCAAGCTGCGCCGGGAGCTGTACGTCAACTGCATGAACAGGCCGATCGCAGCGACTCCGGAGTACAAAGAGTGCTGGCAGATGCTGGGATTTCTGTCCAAGGACGAGTTCGTGGCCAAGGTGACTCGGTGCCTGGACAAAACCGAGCAATTCCTGGCTGAGGAAATCTCTCCCCTGGAACTTGGCGGGGCCTGCGTCGATGGGATGCGGCCTCAGCTCCAAGCCATCCGCCAGGCACTCGACGATGTGGCCAAGGGCACCACCGTGTCACCTGGAACAGCTGGAACGATGCGGCCCACCGCACCCAATCTGGCCCAGGTGACGTCCCGTCACGAGCTCCAGGCGCAGCTCCTGCAACGCAGCAAAGAGGACAAGGATCGAGCGCAGCCCCCCACCACGGCCCTGCAAAAGACGCTGCAGCTAATAGAGACCCACTTGGTCCGGGGTCATCTGCGGGCGCTGCAGGACGCCCCGCCCATCCACGAGCTGTTCGTGTTTAGCGACATTGCCACCGTGCGCCGCAACATAATCGGCGCTCCCCGGGCAGCGCTCCACACGGCCCTCAACAACCCGCACTTCTACATGCAGTGCAGGTGCTGCGAGCTGCAGGACCAGTCGCAGCTGGTGAGCACCCTGCCCGACCTCTCGGTGGTGTACAAGCTGCACCTGGAGTGCGGGCGGATGATAAACCTCTTCGACTGGCTCCAGGCCTTTCGGTCGGTGGTGATTGGCGGCGAGCAGGACGACGGCGTCGAGAATGCGGCCCAGGAGCAAATCGATCCCCAGATCCAGTGAGTAACCTTTTCCTTTGCTTCCAAAGTCAAGCGCCTAAAGTCCCGTATTTCGTTTTCATTTCAGAGCACGGTTCACGCGCGCCGTGGCCGAGTTGCAGTTCCTGGGCTACATCAAGATGTCCAAGCGCAAGACAGACCACGCCACTCGGTTGACCTGGTAGCGAAGTTTACTTAGTTGTCTTTCATTTCTATTTATTTTTAGCTCGAAAAATTGCAAGTGTCGCAGTAATAAATACATAAAAAAGCGTTCGATTTGTTTTTAAAAACAACCAAAAGAAGCGCGCGTTTATATCAAGTTGGCAAGCACGCCAAAATATCAACAAAATGCTTGATCTGGAGTGGATCCCTCAAGAGCCTCCGACTGGCCTCTTCACATCAATTTCAGCGTCTCGATGGCGGCAGCAATTCGCTCGATCTCTGCCCGCGACTCCGAAAGCTTCGTTTCGTTGGCGGCCTGCACCTCCGCGGGCACCTTGGCGGCGTAGTCGGCGGCTTGAATGGCCTGGCTCAGCTTGCCCACAGTCTGCACCAGCTGGTCGCTCTTCTTCTGCAGCTTCACTATCTCCTTGTCCGCCTCGATCAGGCCCTTCAGCAGCAGGTGCACCTCGCACTGACCGGTCACGGTCAGAATGGCACAGCCCGCCGGCGGGGCGCCGTCGAAGACTATCTTGGAGCAGTAGGAGATCGTGGCCAGATCGTCGGCATAGCGCTTGAGTATTTCGTTGGGCGCGTCATCCGTGCACACGATGTACGCCTCGGTCTTGGTCTTGTTCGGCAGATTGTAGTCCGAGCGAGCCGAGCGGATGATGCGGGCCGCCTTCTGGACAAAGTCCACGTCGGACTCTATCTTGGCACTGCGCCAAGAAACGTTGCCTGGAAGGGGAAATAGCAGAGGTGTTATGTTTACTCCGATGTAGGCCAGGCAAGTACTCACTGGGATAGCTGGCCACACAGATGCTGGGCGCTGGGTTGGCCCGCGGCAGCCGCTGGTAGAGCTCCTCAGTGATGAAGGGCATAAACGGCGAGAGCAGCCGGAGGCCGTAGTCCAGACACACGTAAAGAGTACGCCGCGCCGCTGCCTGCTGCGCCTCGCTGCCGCTTTGGAAGACGGGCTTAAGGCACTCCAGGTACACGTCGCAGAGATCGTAGAGCCAGAAGGCGTAGCAGGCGCTGGTGGCCGCGGCAAAGTCGTAGGTCTCGAAGCCCTGGTTACAGGCCTCGATGGCAGCCGCCAGCCGGGAAAGAATCCAGGAATCCATCTGGTTAACCGCATCAGAGGCACTCAGCTCTGTGTCGAACTTCTCCGAGCCCGAGAAGTAGAGCAGGGCGAACTTGGTGGCGTTCCAGAGCTTGTTGCAGAAGAAGCGATAACCCAGCACGCGGTTGATGTCCAGGTTGATGTCGCGAGCCTGGGTAATGTAGGCGCACAGGGCGAAGCGCAGGGCATCGGAGCCGCACTCGGGAATGCCCTGGGGATAGTCCTGCTTTTGCCCAGCCTTGGCCTTTTCGATCTCGCGGGGGTCCAGGTTGGAGCCCACCAGCTGGGCATGGAGCCCCTCCAGCGTGATGCCGCAAATCACATCCATGGGGTCAATAACGTTGCCCAGAGACTTGGACATCTTGCGCCCGTGGGCGTCCCTCACCATCGGGTGGAGGTAGACCTCCTTGAAGGGCAGCTTTCCCAGCAGCTTCTGGCCGAAGAACACCATGCGGGCCACCCAGAAGAACAGAATGTCGTGGCCCGTCTCCAGCAACGACGTGGGGTAAAAAGTCTCCAGGTCCTTGGTGTTGTCCGGCCAGCCGAACACGGAAAACGGAAAGATGCCCGAGCTGAACCATGTGTCAAGCACATCCTCATCCTGTTTTAGAACAATCTTGCTCGCCTCAACGCCGAAGCGTTCGGCAGCCTTGCTAAGCGCCTCCGTCTCGCTGCGAGCCACAACCCAATACTGCTCGTCGTCATTCTATAAGGAAAATAAGAACAGATCTTTATAAATACTCATATCATTAGGGAACAGCACTTTACTACCAGGGACCGTATATAATTTTTATTTTTCAAATAATAATCAGTTCATGTTTATTATTATCTTCAAATAAATTTATTTTTTTCGTTTGAAAACTTAACCGTTACTAAAAGAGTTTCAGATCTGAGATTCAAACCTATAGCAGAGACAAGGCACTTTCTTTTTTAATTTCAGGGCTACAAATTAGCAAAACTATGGGGCAAAAGGACGATCGAAAAAGCAATATAACGGATTTAACAAATGTACCTCAGTGATGGTTCTTGTTAAATAAGATTAAGCTTTCACTTAAGTCCAATCACTTATCTGCTATACGCACGGTTAGCGTTTTACAAGGCTTTTTCTCAAAATTGGTACATAAGTGATGGACCCTGTTTGTTTTTAAATTAGAAATATACAGATCAAGATCATTCAGAATCAGTCGCGTTATATCTCCGGGTAAAAATAAGCTCGAATTTTGTCATCCTGTTTTCTTTAGATATAAAAGACAAAAATGTAAAGATAATCACTACCAATTGAGTTTTATACCCTTGCAGGGTATTCTAATTTTAGTTAGAAGTTTGCAAAGCAGTGAAACATATTTTCATCAACTCTGAGACATCGCCATTGTGTATTTCATAATTTCAGATTTAATTTTATGAAAATTGAACGGTTATATACTTTAGCTGCCATAAGAATGATCAAGAAATTAGTTCGCTGTTATTTAACATATTTTCATCTTCTTTTAGAATTTTCTATTATTTCCGAATTTCGGTTTTAATTTTATGAAAATTGGACGATGTAGAGAAAAATGTAAAATTGTAAAAGTTTTTACATTCTGTAACTGTTAAACTATAAATATTTGTATTGGTAAATATAATGAAACAACTTTAATCTTCACAAAGATTTTAGAGAAGTTTTACTGTTTTGTCCGCGGTTGCTTTTTCTGGAGAGTTACCCACATATATATCTTTAATATACATATCACTTTTAGATCGATTGTCACTGATCCAATTGAAAACTGCAAGGGTTTGCAAACTTCGGCGTACCGAAGTTAGCTTACTTATAAGGATTACGGTCCCTGGTCACTGCTAAGACTCTAAAATAGCAGGTGACCGTATTTGGCGGTCCCAAAAAAGATATTCGTGAAATTTATCTCGAAAAAGATGCCACGATTCTTTCAGAACCGAATAGATGTTGGAATGAAATCAAAGGAACCGACCAAACGGGCAACTGTTATTTACAAGCCCTCAAGTCAAGTATTTTTACCAGGCTTCCAAGAGCTGGCTGCAGGACCATAAATGTGCGCATTAACATAAAAAGCATTCAAGTTCCCATTGCAAGTTGACTTACCGATGCTGTTTGGACTGAAGGGTCGCTGAAGCTGACGTGGTAGGCCGGAATGCGATGGCCCCACCATAGCTGCCTCGACACGCACCAGTCGCGGATACCGTCCATCCAGTGGTACCAGGTCTTCGTGTGGTGCTCGGGCACAATCTTGAGGGCGCCGGAACGCACGGCCTCGGTGGCGGAGGCTGCCATGTCCGAGCAGCTGACGTACCACTGCGGCTTAATCAGCGGCTCGACAACGTCCTTGGAGCGGCTGCAGATGGGCACGACCATGGGGTTGTTCAGGGTCTCGCGATAAAGGTTGAGGGCCTTGAGCTTCTCCAGGATTTGCTTGCGACACTCAAAGCGCTTCATGCCCGTGAACTCGCCGTAGTCACCGATAATGTAGCCGTCGTCGTTGAAGATGGTGATGAAGGGCAGGTTGCAACGCTTGCCCACCTCGTAGTCGTTGGGGTCGTGAGCCGGGGTAATCTTCACGGCACCCGTGCCGAACGCCATGTCCACGAACTCGTCGCACACGACTGGCAGGCGGCGCGTTGAGAATGGATGGACTACGAACTTGCCGTGCAGGTGCTTGTAGCGTTCGTCCTGGGGATTTACGGCCACGGCCGTGTCACCCAGCATCGTCTCGATACGGGTAGTGGCCACAACGATTTCCTCGTCGCTGCCCTCCACCTTGTAGGCAAACTTAATCAGCACGCCGAACTCCACCTTCTCCTCGTAACCCGGAATGGAGAGGAACGTGCGTCCGGGAATCTCTACTTTGTCGACCTCTATGTCGGAGATGGCCGAGCGGAGCGTGCAGGACCAGTTGACCAGGCGGGAGCTGCGATAGATGCTTCCTTCCTCGTGGAGGCGTACGAAGGCCTCGGTGACGGCGCGGCACAGTTTGGGGTCCATGGTGAAAGCGACTCGCGACCAGTCGTAGGAGGAGCCGAGGCTCTTGAGCTGCTCGTAGATACGGCCGCCCTTCTCGCGCCGCCAGTCCCAGATGCGCTCGATGAACTTCTCGCGGCCCAGGTCGTGTCGGGACAGCTTCTCGTCGCGCCACAGGAGTTTCTCCACCACCACCTGAGTGGCGATGCCGGCGTGATCGCACCCAGGCACCCACAGAGTGGTGCGCCCCTTCATGCGGTGGTACCGCGTGATGGCGTCTTCGATGGCGTTGGTAAGGGCGTGGCCCAAGTGAAGGGATCCCGTCACATTGGGCGGCGGAATTATCATCACGAACTTTCCGTTGGGATTCGGCGAGTCAATCGACGGTCGCTGCAAGGGTCAGACAGATTAAATAGATTGCATTGCACATGACTAGGGAGCACTTACCCCATATTCTGGCTTGAAGAAACCCTGTTTCTCCCACCAGCTGTACCACTGAGCCTCCACGTACCGCGGGCTGTACGCGTCCGGCAGAGGACCACTCAGATCCTTCTTCTCCCCGGGCGCTGTCTGGGCCGTGTACACGGCAGCCTCTTTCACCTCCTTCGTTCGCTTCTGCAAGTAATTGGTAATTGAAGCATGACTTTAGCTTTCACCGGCCACAATGGAACCCAATTACTCCCTTTCACTGTGCCACATAACCTCGATTGGAGAACAGCGGCACAGAGATCCGGAGAAGGTAGTGCGGTCACTTGCCTCGGGCTTCTCCTTCTTTTCACCCGCAGCAGGGGCTGCAGCAGCAGCCTTCTTGTCCAGTTTGGCCTGAAGCTTCGCCAGCTTCTCCGCCTTCAGGCGCTCCTTCTCCAGCTGCTTGGCAGTCTTTGGAGGACCTTCGGCTTCGGCTGTGCCGCTGACATCGGTCTGCTGTTCCGGCTGAGGCATTTCACAAGTCTGGCTGATGCAACAGAGTGTCAATTTGCGAAATATCCAGTGTTTAGCATTACTCACATGCAGTTGACTGGAGTCACAGAAAAAACAGATGAAAACGTGTGCACTTTGGGTGTAGGGTTGTCATCACACGCAACTTATTTAGCAAATGAAAATTGTCTAAATTCGCGGTTCTTGAAATCATTCGGAAAATATTGGTTATTTGTAGTCTAATAAATGGTTTATTCGCAAGATACAGAATAAAATACTTAAATTGCTTAATATTTCAATTTTAAAAATCAATCTTTATTAAATCAATCTGATTAGCAAACTTATCGATAGTGAACATCGATGTTTTTAAGAACCCAGGTAAAAATATTTTCAAATTTCTAAAATTTGAATATTTAAAAACATTAAAATAAACCCACGTTCAGAAAATATAAATTTTGATTAGTCCATTATTGTTCTATTTATACGTGTAAATCCGATTTAGCAAATTTAATTATTTGTGTTTATACATAAAAAGTTATTATAGTGTTAATATAAATAAATCAATTATCAACTTTATTAGTATTACGTGAAATGATTACGTTTTCGACCAGCTTACGTTGTTTAGTTACGCTTGTCTTTAAAGCAAGTGTGGCCACCTGCCATGGAGTAGAAAATCCGTATCTTTTCTTAAGAATCGTAGCATTATTTATCTATGGGAACGTAAACGTTTTTGCACCTCTAATGAAATATTGGCGAAAATTAGATAAAATAATTTAATTTATAATTGAGCTGTTGCGAAACAGCGAGTGGATACGGGCAGCCATCAGCTGACAAGGACAAGTGCATATTTAGCATTGACATGTTCGAGAGACGAGCGACCTGTGCCCGTGTAAATGTTTCACTTTCGTGTGTGTCCCGAATTCAGGAGACCAGAAAAGTCCAATAAGCAGCCATCTTATAAGAATGGCGAGTGAATTGTTCTGAATACCCATCCTTGTAAACGCCGACACCAATGTCACTGATGAGGAAAACACTGTTAACAAGCGGGCAGCTACCACAGAGAGTAGCAACAACAACAGCTACGGCCTACTCAGACATGTGCAGTGCGCAGCTAATCTATTGTAAATAAACTGCGTCTACGTCTATTGTGAACGGGCACATTTTCTCGGTCACGTACGCCGATTCCGATTCCTCGATTCCCCGTTGCAATAACACCAGGTGCAGAAGGGGCTTGCATTCGCGAAAGCACAGGTGCTGCCGAAGCCCCAAATCCTCGAGATCCAGATACCGCGGCGCAGAAAAGCGGCGAGGGACCGTCAGCGCTACGATCGGGTAAGTTTCGCAGCACCTAGAACCGCTGTCCGTTTCCCCAATTGCGATTCGCTACGGCGAGAGCGTTGTGCAAAATCGATTTTTCAATTTGCCAGCCTAGATTCCGCCCCTCTGTCCCCGCGGCCACGCTCTGTTACTGGAACGTTTGGGATCCGAATTAATTACATTAGCGGGGGGAAATTTGAAGCAAGCGTCCTTAAGGCAAAAACAAATGCTGGGCAACACGCAGATTTATAGTTTTTTATTTAACATTGTAGAGAGTGGTGCTAACAAATAATTGTTCTCCAAAGGAATAAAACAACACTTTATAAGAAACTTTTTTTTTGCATACTTCTTGGTTCTCCATAGGTGGACCTAATATCTAAGGCACTCATGACTTTTAATACTTCATTGCATACTTTTGGACAAATTTGGGTAAAATGATCCTGTAGGACGACTTTTTAAAAGAATATGTGTGTACATGTATTTGTAATTGTGGAGATGCTTAGTTCCAAACACAGTTTTAACATTGGCAATTTATTCGCCCGTCTTAAGAGCTTAAAACTTTCGGAAACGTGTTTAGGGTAAGGTATATTTATCAAAGTCAGACACAATAAGGGACACTAAGTGACTTAAGTTCGAAAATCCAATACTTGTAACTTTAACACTGACTTGTGCATTATTATTATAATGTTAAGGATCCTAAGACACTAAGTAGCTTATGTACGTGTTCCTATTGGCATTTTTTTAAGAATTTTAAAGTCCAGTCGGTTTAGACCGTTATCGAGACACGAGAGACACAAATGTAATGTAAACGTCTTAACTCAGACATGTCCATCTGCCCAACTCTTAGTCTATGCCAATGCACACTCCTAGTACTAGATCTATTAGTTGACATATGAAAGATTTCTATTGCTTGAACCCCTTGTATAGAAATAGGATTTGAGATTGAAAGTAAATATAAGAAGTGAAGTCTATTAAAAGAAATGTCGAATAAAGGAGTATATGGTATATTTAGGATACTTTACTTTACTTTCCTTTTATGGAGAAGCCATTCAGTGCCATGAGTCTAGAAAAAGTATTCTTCGTTTCAGAAAACTGCGTTAGAACTTTTTTTTTTTACAAAATCGAAAACAATATTGGCCAAATTTCTGTATATTTTTTTATAAAATAAATCTAAGAGTGGGAACTAAATATTAAAATAAATAATTTTCCGAATTCAATATTGTTGTTCCTGTTTTGATCGCAGCTGCGGCTTCGAAGTCCCCTCCTCCTATAGTACATCCGTGGTTAATGACTTCTTCTAACCAAACAAAGGTAAACAAATGTTTGAGAAGCCTTTGACGGGCCCACAAAGTTTGTTAGGTTCACGAACATCAACTCTATTTGAGGCAGCAACTGACCTGCGACAAAAGGACTCGGGCAGAGAAACATCTGCCGGCTCTGTCTGAGTCTGTTTTTACCTGCCTTCGGGGTTTAAAGGAACTGGGTTCAATGTACGCCTGCGCTCATGGTTTAAAAATGATGCAGCTGGTTCAGAGTTGAACAGTGATGGGGAGTCGTGATTTTCAGCGACATTTTGCACTTCCTTCTTGACAACAACGAAGAGCGGAAGTCACAATGTTGTAACTGTCCCGAAAGTCCTATTGCTCCAGCCTTTCCTTATATTCTCGTAACTGGCATTCAATCGGTTTGATCGACAACGTGTCCTGCCCTCGTTCACATACCGGTTTTGTCCCCTTAGTTGCTCGGAACGCAATTCGAAACTTTTTCCGATTGGGGCCCTCGTCTTCCTGTGTTCGTCCTTATACCATTCTGCGTCCCCATTCCCGGTTACTATCCCTACGGGTTGTGGTGTCCGGTTTCAGCTGGGAGAATTCATGTTTGGAAAGCTGCTTTTCTGGGTTTGCTCCAAGTTTTTTATGCTGGCTGCCTGAGTGTGGGAAAGCATCCTGGGCGGTCGGGCAGCCGTTGTTAATGATGAAACTGGACCACTTCAGAATCTAATGGTAACGTCTGCTTTTATTTTTTAGGCTTTTTGATTTTTTATGAGGGCCTTAAAACATTACATAGAATACTCCTCTTACTTAAGATTATACCTGGGGCATAAGGATTGGTATACACAAATAAAATGTAAGGACATTGTTCGGGAAGAAGTTTTCTGAATTATTAATTGGCTTCCTGTACAAAGGATATATTTCGTAAACACAACATCAAATTGTTTAATTAGCTCCTTTAACTATATACTTGGCTTCTGAAAAACTAGGATCTGTCGAAAGAGACGAGCACAGACAATCGATCGCATTGGGACACCTCAGAGCAGCAGGCAGATGGCATATGGCCTTTGGTTCGTGGCACATGCCAAGCGACGGTCGAAGGATCGGGGAACGCTGAACAAGGGTCGTGCCAGATGCGCTCAACATTCCCGGTCGAGCAGTAATCAATGCAACAGCAGGCCAGCCAGACCCGGTCCCTCCTGTGCTGCCCTTTCAGCTCCTTTCGTCTCAATGCCCGGCCGGCTGCAATTGCTGGATTGGCTGCACACGAACTGGCATTGCATTTTACAGCCGACATCTGTCGGTTCCGAAGGGCCTTCTGCTGCTGTGCCAGCCAGCCAGTCAGCCAGCCAGCTGCGCGAGCTCCGATTAAGAGCTCGGCCTGCAGGTGATGCAGGGTTTCCGCTTGGAGCACTCCTACTACTACTCCTGGCTGAGCATGGACAACGAAGTACGCATGGGGGATGGCAGAGAATCAGCTGATTTGCGCAATGTTTATAAACAAAAAGCAAGCGGCAACAGTGGCAGTAACCCTTAGACAGGTCTGGGCATATTTTTGGAATCACCACCAGGGCAAGAGTCTCTGGCAGAGTCAGGGCCAGAGCCAGAGCAACCACCGACCTACATTGGCGCACTGGCTCTGGGCAACATGGCGCATGGGGTGGTTCCGCTCACACGCACGCACCACGTCGCACGGGTCGGCCTTCGTAGGTGCAAGGACGTTGGGAAACCCCCCAAAAATGTAAACAAACGAAAGCAACCCCAGCAGACACCGGCACCGACCGCATCCGCTCTTGCTCTTGGTCATGTGTCGAACCCACCACCACCGCCTTACGGACGGATACGGATTCGGTGGCGTAGCGTGTGCCGGCATGTCATCCATCCACAAAATGTCTTCGTCACTTTTAGGGGGTTTCCCAAAAAAACCGACACAGAAAACCAAAACAGAGCGCGCCGTCGGTGGTAGTTAGAGCAGCGCAAGGAGCATCCGCTCCCGCTCCGCTCCCATTCATAAAGCATAATAAACATACCCCCGGACTAGGTGGTGTTTTTGGCACAGATCCCGCCAGACGCCCGGAAGGTCAGGTGTGGTGGTTCCGTGGACGAAGGTCTAACAAGTTGAGAACTCAACAAGTTGTCGCCCCGTCGGGTGGTTGCATTGCAGCTCCCGCCGGTGGGTGGTCTTCGTACCATCCCAGCCGCTATCCCCGACCGGGGGTTAATAAAGATGAGGTTACGCGGTTAAAGACACGTAAAAAACAGTTCCCAATTGGGTTCTCTGTCAGATGTGAGGTCCATGATTGGTATTTTAGAATTATGTACTTAAATAATAAAATAGTTAGTTTTAATTTTGTATTTGGTACTTAGGCGCATTCAGCTATGTTTGTATCTTAATATGTATATTATATATTATTATATTTACATATATTAATAATTGATACCTCGGTCTCATAGACTTCCAGATTCCTATTATGTTTCAGATAAAGCTTTAAAAATATAAATAGGAACCTTCCTGAAACTTATTTAAATAGTAACGCTGTCATTTAGCCATTTAATGGACTGAGAAGGATAACCGTTGAAATAAGCTCTCGGATCGTTTTGCATTAATTTTTCAATTCTTACTTGGCTTATCTTTAATTTCCACTTGAAAGGGGCAGTGAGTCACGGTGTTGTTCCATATTTCGTTGCGGCATAGATCCGAATTTGGAGCGGTATTCGCGCACTGCCAGGACGTCACAGTGGCCGCCACTTGAGCACGCGCCATGGACATCTTGGCAAGTTCTTCCTTTTGTCAGCTTTATGGAGAATCCTTGCGCTTTCCGATTTCTGTTTTTTGCTTAGCATGGCCGCCATTTTGTCGACCAATAAGACTGGGATGCGGAAAGTGTCGAGCAATAGACGAACAATGGCGGAAAGCGAGGAGAGGAGAACGCAAAGGAGAATTAATTTGATTGCGACGCAGCTGCTGGGCGTGCTGCAGCTGAGAGAGCGAGGCAGCGAGCAGAGAGAGTCGGAGAGCATGGGAGCCGAGTGGATAGAGAGCAGCGAGTGTGCGCTGTAAGCCTGCAACGGGAAAGTTGTCCTGCGCTTGGCGTTTCCTTCTATCAACGCTTTTTACTCCGCTAACACACACAATAACAATAACAAGAAGAGTGGACGCCTGCTTAAAAGGGGACTCGCAGGAGCCCACTAAACTCACACACACGCACACGTAGGCAAAATATAAAATGTAACGAACTCAAAGCATAAAAACAAAACAAAGGCCAGCGGCAAAGAAAGAGAAACGAGCCAAAGCCAAACAGTTGTGCAATTGAGATAAAGGACAACAAAAGGGAAACTTCGAAAAGGGGACGCGTGCTTTGCTTTTCGGTCGATGCCTGTCGATGTCGCACAGTGGGTCCGGTCAGGAAACGAATGAAATAAATTAATTGTCCCGAACTCAATATATTCCGAGTAGGTTTTATTGCACTTGGAAAGGGCTCTTTTTGATTTAAATAAACTCTGGGAAAAATAAAATGCGGATTCTGGCTTCCGTAACAGAATTGTATTTGAATATTAAGATTTTTATAAAATAAAAAATTAAACTAAAAATTACAATTTGAAAATGATTTTATATTA